>CM060934.1:368647451-368860413 GCA_030765085.1 Allium cepa | reverse complement strand
AAATGCCGCTATTTTCCTGTGTATTTGGAAGGGGTAGCTCTGCTTTGGTTCACAAAACTACCTGTCCGGTCCATCGATCAGTTTTCAGACCTAACCAGGAAATTTAAAGAGCAATTTAGGCTATATGCTTCAAAGGCAAAAGACATCATGTCGTTATCCGGTTTGGAACAGAATCCGGGGGAAACTATCAAGTCTTTTTTAAATCGCTTTAATATAGCGTTAGCTGAGGTGGATAATGCAGAACCCCGCATGGTCTTGACCTATTTGATGAGAGCTATTGATAAGTCAAGTGAATTCGGAAAGTGGCTGAACATGAAGGAGCCAAATTCTCTGGAAAAGTTCTACAAAAAGGCGGATGAATTCATGCGTTTGGAAAGCCGTCCTGTCCCGGCAAAGGCAACAGTAGAGAAAGCTGAAGACAACACTGCTGCGCCACGTAAGAATGGATCTGTGGGACAGAAAAGAGAAAATAATGATGGAAGGAAACAACACAATTCGAAGAAGCCTCGATCCTTCAAGCCATCAGAATATACTCCTTTGTTAGAAACACCAGAGCGCATCTACCTGGCTACAAAAGATTCTTTTGAGTATCCCAAACCTCCTGTTCTCAGAACCGGAAGAAAAGCTGTGCAAAGTGGGAAGTTCTGTCGCTTCCATAATCAGCCTGGTCATGACACAGACGACTGCCGTCAATTGAAAAATATAATCGAAGAATTGCTAAGAGAAAATAAGCTGCAGCAATTTGTGAAGAAGAGTGGTAATGATCCTGCTTCGTCAAGTCAGGGGCAACAAGCTCTTGCTCATCAGCCCAGGACAAATGAGAAGGCCGCAGGACATGAATCTGGAAGGCCAGTTATTAATGTCATCACAGGAGGACCCCACCCAGCAGGCAGAAGCTGGGGTGAAATGGAGAGGTACACTCGAGCTCTGAAACATATGCCAACTGAAGAGAATGTCTTTGTTTTAGAGGACTCTACACCCCTGAAACAACAAAGGACTTTTAATGATGATATTGTGTTCAGGGCTAGAGATTCCACGGGCATTGAGGCCCCTACTTTGGACCCGTTAGTCATCTCGGCCGGTATTGGACCGGCTATTGTCAGAAGAGTTCTTATTGATTGCGGCGCATCTTGCAACATCCTCTTCAAGAAAACGTTTTGACCAGATGAGAATCCCGATTGCGGATGTGCAAGCCTCATCTCAGAAGATTGTTGGCTTCACTGGGGAGCCAAAGCAACCAGTAGGAACCATTGACTTGCTTGTGGAACTCGGAGAAGGAGAAAGAAAAGTAGTTCGCAAGCAGACTTTTGTGATAGTAGATGAATTTTCTGCTTATAATGCTTTCTTTGGTCGACCTATTCTTGCTGCATTCAAAGCTGTCCTTGCCCCATGGTGTCTTACTATTAAATTCCCTACAGACAATGGGGTAGGAGTTATTAAAGGAGACCAGAACGCTGGGCGAGAATGTTATATGACAGAGCTGCGAGAAACAAGGAAGAGAGAAATGGGGAAAGATGCGGCAACCCCAATCCGCATCAAAACACCAACCCTATAGCAACTACAGGGCGGACCCTGCACTGGCGAGCATAGCGGGGCACGAAAAGTGATGGATCCTAGAAAGGCCAGTGCGGGGGAGAGTAGGGTGGTACCAGCAGAAACAACGATACCGGTGCCCGTTGATCTGAAGGACCCAAACAAGGTGCTGAATGTGGGTTCACAACTTAATGTGTCAGTTCAGAATGCCTTGATATCTTTTTTGAAAGCAAACCTGGATGTTTTCGCTTGGACCCATGCCGATATGTGCGGAATATCCCCAGAAGTTGCGGTACATGCTCTGAATATTGACCCAAAGTTCACGCCAGTAAAGCAGAAAAGAAGAATCCAAGGTCTAGAAAGGTCGACAGCATTGAAAGAGGAAGTTGACCGGCTCATGGAGAATAATTTCATCAGAGAATCTACCTATCCAAATTGGGTTTCAAATCCAGTGCTAGTTAAGAAAGCCAATGGTAAATGGAGAGTGTGCATCGACTTTTCAGATCTAAACAAGGCCTGTCCCAAAGACTGCTTCCCATTACCCAGGATCGATCAACTGGTAGATGGAACAGCGGGTCATGAATTGTTGTCTTTTATGGATGCCTACTCCGGATATAATCAGATCATGATGTATGAGCCAGATCAGGAGGACACAAGCTTTATCACCGATGTCGGTCTTTACTGTTACAGAGTTATGCCCTTTGGGTTGAAGAATGCGGGGGCAACATACCAAAGACTGGTTAATGCTATGTTCAAACCGCAGTTGGGAAAGACTATGGAAGTTTACGTTGATGACATGCTAGTAAAATCTAAGAAAGCAGTGGATCACATCGAACACTTAGCAGAAATGTTCGCAATTCTCCGAAGATACGGAATGAAGCTTAACCCTTTAAAATGTTCTTTCGGGGTAGAATCTGGGAAGTTCTTGGGTTTCATCGTGAGCGCTAGGGGCATTGAAGCTAGTCCAGCTCAAATCACTGCTCTAAAAGAAGTCAAAGCTCCTAAAACAAAGAGGGAATTGCAAAGTCTCAATGGAAAAATTGCCGCCTTAAGTCGGTTCATATCCAAAGCTACTGATAAATGCATTCCATTCTTCGACGCTCTAAAGAAAGGAAAGAAAAACTTTGACTGGACTCCCGAATGCCAGAAAGCTTTTGAAGAATTGATTCAACATATGGAAACGCCTCCAATACTTTCCAGGCCCGGCGATGGCGAGGATCTTCTTATATACTTGGCAGTTTCATCTCATGCTTTAAGTGCAGCGCTGGTACGGGAAGACAAAAGGATTCAACATCCAGTTTACTATATCAGCAAAAGACTCACTGGGGCAGAAATGAATTACTCCAAGTTGGAAAAACTCGCCTATTGTCTATTGATTGCCTCAAGAAAGTTGAGGCAATATTTCCAGGCTCATCCTATCAAAGTCCTCACTGATCAACCTTTAAAGCAAGTCTTGTTTCGCCCTGAGACTTCGGGCCGCCTTTTAAAGTGGAATATTGAATTGAGCCAATATGACATCACTTATCATCCTAGAAAAGCGATCAACGGACAAGCTTTGGCAGATTTTATTGCAGAATTTACAGACAAGGGTAACAGCGAGGAAGAAACAATCGAGAACTCCCCAACCCAATGGAAGTTGTTTGTAGATGGCGCAAGAAATGATTACTGTTCAGGTGCTGGAATTGTTCTTGAAACTCCTGAAGGCCGGTCATTATGCTATGCGCTAAGATTAGAATTTCCTTCAACAAACAATGAAGCAGAATATGAAGCTCTGATCGCTGGTTTGAAAATTGCTAAAGAACTAAACATTCGAGCGTTACAGATCTTCAGTGATTCTCAGCTTATAGTATGCCAAGTCAAGAAGGAGTTTCAAACGAAAGGAGGAAATCTGCCCGCTTATGTGTCAAAGGCTTGGGAACTTTTATGTGAATTCGACCATTACACGATAAGTCATATTCCTCGAGAAGAAAACATGAAAGCAGATTCTCTCGCAAAATACTCAAGTTCTGGCGAAGCCCAATCCTTAGGGTTAGTTCCAGTGGAAGTTTTGTCAAATCCGAGCATTGATGAAATGGATATCGATTGGGTTATGAGTATGTCGCAAGAGCAAGAATCATGGATGACTCCAATAACAAAGTATCTACTCAATGGCTCTTTACCAGAAAACTCTAAAGAACGACAAAAGCTACTGAGAAAAGCTTCTCGATATATAATCCAGGATGGTCAATTATACAGACGAGGATTCTCAATGCCATTGCTTCGATGTGTATCCCGGGAAGAGTCCAAAACAATCCTAACTGAAGTGCATGGAGGAGAATGCGGTGATCATTCAGGTGGTCAAACATTAGCAAAGAAAATTCTCCGATACGGATATTTTTGGCCAGAAATTAATCGGGATGCCGCAGATTACTCCCGAAAATGTGACAAGTGCCAAAGATATGCCAAAATTCCTAGAGCACCTTCTACCGAACTCACACAGATGATCAGTCCATGGCCATTTGCAATTTGGGGAATGGATCTCATTGGGCCGCTACCAACCGCTAAATCAGGGATTAAATATGCTATTGTTGCGGTTGATTATTTTACTAAGTGGGCTGAAGCTGAACCATTGGCTACTATCACTTCTAAGAAAGTGATAAGCTTTGTGACCAAGAATATCATTTGCAGATACGGTGTGCCTCAAAAAATAATCACAGACAATGGTACTCAGTTTGAAAGTGAGGAATTCCAGGATTTTTGCAAACGATTCAAAATCCAGAAAAGCTTTTCGGCAGTAGCTCATCCGCAGGCAAACGGGCAAGTGGAAGCAGTGAACAAGATCATCAAATCAACCATCAAAAAGCAACTCGAAAGAGCAAAAGGTGGTTGGGTCGATAAACTACCACTTGCACTATGGGCATACAGAACTACTCACAAAACTGCAACTGGGCATACTCCTTTTTCGTTAGCATACGGATCGGAAGCAATGATCCCGGTTGAAACAGAGGTCCCTTCACACAGAAGAATCCATTTCAATCAAGCAGAAAATGAAAAGCTGCAACTTGAAGCGCTGGATCTCCTTGATGAAAAAAGAGATGAAGCTAACCTCAGAGTTGCAGCTCATCAGCAAAGGATAGCCAGACATTTCAATTCCAAAGTTCGTCAACGCAGCTTTGAAATTGGAGATCTAGTCCTAAAAAGAATTATGACTGCGACAGGTGTGTTTGGGCCAAATTGGGAAGGACCGTATGTGATAGGTCAGAAACTTCTTGACGGCACATTCAAGCTCACCACAGTTGATGGAGATCAAATTCCAAGGGCATGGAACAGCAATCACTTGCGTCCATACTTTACTTGAAAATTTTGTTGAAACATTGTAAAAAGAATTATGAATGTATGATTCCTGTAATTGAAAGCAATTGTGAAACTGATGCAAGTAAATAATGAAAGAATATAAAGTGGATGTAGGCCCAATTTCATGGCCGAACCACTATAAATCTTGTGTTCCTTATTATCATTATATGTTTGCTTTGTTTTCGATATAAAAATACACAAAATGTATTGCTGAAATATCGATTTAAATTTTTGCAGACAGTGGAGATAAAACTTGCGCATAATAAGACCGAGCGATTCTCACCATCATTCAACAAACAAATTTCAAGTCACAAAGACCCCGAATTCAAATCCTAGATAGGAAATGCTTCAATTGAACGGCTAATGATTTCGATAGGAACGAGCCCTTGCTGATAAATTGAGATTGTTTAAACAAACAAACATCCAATTAGGAAGCTAGTGCCCGTTCTCACGAACTTGCCTGGCAATGAAGTACACTTCCTTGGATTAAACAAGCCACTTGTGAGAAAAAGGGGGATGAAAACTTGAAAAAAAAAAAAAAAAAAAAAAAAAAAAAAAAAAAAGGGGATCGCTGAAAAGGCATAAGCAAGTGAACAGAGGAACAACCAAAGCTACCATCAGCGCCACAAGTCCTCTTCGGAGGCGCAACTCTTCGGATAATAAAAGACCTCTAATGGGTCATATGCCACAAAAAAGAAAGTTCTCTACTCAACAAAAAAGATTGGAGGAGTCATGACCCTCCAACCATGAGAGAGTAACTTCCAGGCGATGAAAACCCTCTCTGAGGCACATTTCACCAGGAGTTGAAGTGTTATAACCGCTCTTCGGGATTTCACTTCACCAGAGTTGAAATGTAAACAAAATAAAAGCCCTCTTCGGAGGCCCATTTCACCAGGAGTTGAAGTGTTATAACCGCTCTTCGGGATTTCACTTCACCAGAGTTGAAATGTAAACAAAATAAAAGCCCTCTTCGGAGGCCCATTTCACCAGGAGTTGAAGTGTTATAACTGCTCTTCGGGATTTCACTTCACCAGAGTTGAAATGTAAACAAAATAAAAGCCCTCTTCGGAGGCCCATTTCGCCAGGAGTTGAAGTGTAGCAGCCGCTCTTCGGAATTTCACTTCACCAAAGTTGAAATGTAAAAACAAAGACCTTCTTGAAAGCACACGTTTCACCGAGATTGAAATAAAACTTCCAAGTGTTGAAACGTGAAAAGGCTTTCTTCAAAGGCACAACTCTTTGGGGGTACACGTTTCACCAAGATTGAAATAAAACTTCCAAGTGTTGGAACGTGAGAAATCCCTCCTCAGAGGTACAACCCCCTCCCGGGAACACAATTAAGAAAAAAGACCTCTTTGGAAACCCACGTTTCACCGAGATTGAAATAAAACTTCCAAGTGTTGAAACGTGAAAAGGATTTCTAAAGCATAACTCTTTGGAGGTACACGTTTCACCGAGATTGAAATAAAACTTCCAAGTGTTGAAACGTGAAAAAATCCCTCCTCAGAGGTACAACTTTCTATAAAAAAAAAAAAAAATCCTCATCAAAAGCGTACTTTAACTTTCAAAGGAAAAGTAATTTGCCTACTGTGGGAAATGATCGTAAAAAGAAAAGAAGTTAAAGTACCCTTCAGAGGTCCGCTTTACCACATAGAGGAATTCACTTGATGAGATATGCACATAAGCAAAAGAAAAAAGTGATTTCTTCGAACGACCAAGCGTAAAAACTTATACGAAGGGAGTTGTACTCTATAAAATTTTCTTTAAAGAATAAAATAATTATTCTTTAGCAAATAAGAGTGTAAGTCCCCTCGAGGTATAGAATATTGCAGCATACTTATGGAATGGGGGCAATATAGTATAATTACACACAATATGGTATAACTAAACCAGCAAAAGGTAACGCTCAAGTAACATACCATAAGCTCGCTGCAATATCAAATAAACTCATGCCAAAACAAATAACAAATGTATTCTTTAATTCAAACAAAAGTTTGTACAAACGAGGAATCATTTTATTCAAGGAATCATTTTATTCAATTACAACGCAGGTACAGGTTTCAAAATAAAGAAAAGCGGGGGCCGGTACCCGCACAATTCTCGGCCAGTACATGCAAAACACAAAAAACTAGAAACTGAAGATCTTCACTTCTTTTTGCTGCCTTTAGACCCTTTACCCGGCCGAATGATCAGCTTTTCAGGTCGACCAGTGGGTATAAGGGAGGAAGGAGAGGTAGGCGCAGCTGGCCCAACTTCTGGCTCCTCTTCAGTGGCAGTGATTATCTTCCCTCTCCTCCTTGATGCTCCTTGCTTCCTTCTCCTCTTTGAGGAAGACTCACTTCCTGGAGTGACAAGTTTAGATAAAGTTATATCGTCAGAAGGAGTCCGCTCCGGAGATATGTCACCTCCCTCAAGTCCCTCATCTTTTTGCTCTTGCGAAGCAACGGGATCATCCAGGCCATGGAGAGCTTCTATTTGTTCTTCTTGTGACCCAGGTTGAGAAGCAGAGGGAGGCGCCACTTGAAGAGATGGAGGAAGGATCACCGGGGGAGAAGAAGCTTGAGTTTGACTCGGTGCTTTCTCTACAAAGGAGAAAAAACTTAAAATATCAGTATCTTTCGAAAAGAGAGGGGATGACGGCTCATCAAAAGTCGGGAATTCATTGACATTTGAAAAATAATCAAGAAGATCGTCAAGTTCACAAGGAGCGAACGAGCAGTTCACCACTTGAGCTGGTCCGGTGTCAAGTTTACCTGGGGTAGTTGGATCTCTGAGGCTGATTTCATATCGCTGTGCTTCGTTGCTTTCACCACCTTCATCCCCGCCTTGTGCACTTGTAGTTTCAGTTACTGTCTTAGTTGCAGGCGGAGTAGAGGAGCTCGAACCCGTGATGTCAACCACAGGAGAAACTGGAGGATGGACAGAGGAAATAAGCGTTAATTCCTTTCCAGAACATTCCTCTTCCGCCATTCCAGTTCTCATCCTGGCAAGTTGTTCTCGCCCCTTCGCAAGAGCAGCGCGAGCTCCCTCATCCAGGTAACGCGCCTCAAAATCTTCATCGCCATACCCGGCGTCTTTAAACATGTTAAGAGCAGCTTCCCACACCTCGGCCAGGGTGATTTCATACTTAGGACCAAGAAAAGAGAGGCTGCCGCGTCCCAAGACACAATGTAAATAAAAATCGAATAAAGTCGAATTGATATCGTTTTCCATGGTCTGAGCAGTTTCTTCGGCTGCAATTTTGCCAGCCATGGCCTCATCTCGATCTTTTTCGGTCTGAGCAAGTTGGGCTTTTAGCGCTTCAATCTCCATGTCCCGGGCGCTCAGTTTATTCTGCAGCTGGGTGACATCAGTGCGGTGGTTCTCTACAGCTTGTTCCAACCTCTCAGCTTTAGCTTCAGCGTCCCTCTGGCTGGCGTGCGCATCTCGCACTTGTTTTTGCAATACCTCTTCTCTTTGGGTGTAAGTATTAGTAGAAGAGGCAAGATCATCTTTGAGCTGCTTTACTTCAGCTTCGAGTTTTTCATTGTATTCGGCTATCTCCTTCATCTCAGCGTTGTGTTGATCAAGAATCTTCTGCCATTCTGATTTGTCATTTTCCATGGTCAGCATTGCTTCGATGTTAGCCCGATTAACTCTTTGAAGTTCATCAACCAGCTTTTGCCATCCAGACATTCTATCGATATCAAGCTTGACAGCATCGAGATTTCTGTACATAGCTTCTTTGTCGATGGGGACCAAATCAAGGTCGAAGCGTACCCCCCTCAAACACCAGTTCGGGAATCGGCTCTGCAAAGTCGGGGGCCCCCTTTCAACATGGTATGAAGGCCTGTTGAGAAGTGTTTGGATGGCACTTCCTTCAAGAGCAGGAGATTTGGAAGGGATGTCAATAGAAACTGAGGCACCAGGTCTCTCAGATGTCACGGGCACGTGCTCCTCGCCAAGTTTGGTCCGCTTTCTCGAATCCTCAATATGGCTCTTCCCCCTATCATCGTGCGTTTTACGTTTATGGGAGTCATCATCCCTTGGGAAGGATTCATGTCGCGTGCCCGCTCCCTCATGACGTTCTTCATACCTTCTCCTCTCTTCAGCTTTTCGCGCAGCTCTCTGCTCATTGGTTTCTCTGGGATCGGCATAGTATTGCTTGTAGTCATAGCTGCCACGCCCTCCATAGCGTCGAAAGTCCTTGTAATAGGAACCGCTGCCGCTGCGCCCCATAGAGGAATCTGAAAAGGCAAAAATAGCAAGTCTTAGAAACTTCCGAAGAAAAGAAGTTAAATATGAACAAATGCCGAAAAATCCTAAGTGTTGTGTGATGTGCAAGCTACGCGCATTAAGCTACAAACCACTCATTGGTGTAGGGGTGATGATAGCTTGGGTATGAGGAGTTGGTGTTTGTGTTGGTGTTAGTCGAAGAAGGGACGTCGCCTCAATCATAGGAGAGATAGTTTTAGACACGTCATCTCTAAAAAGCTCCTGTGAGGTCACTATTATGTCGCTCAACCCATCATAAACATCGTCACCATCATGCTCGGTGAGACTTGTTTTCTCAGTTCCTACATCAGCTAATCCCCCGAGAGGCTGTGAAGGTTCTTCTTCTTCCTCAATCGGGGCAAGTGCCGTCTTACTAGATGACCCCATAATGTCGGTAGGGGTGGAACATTTCACCAATGAAGCTTCGATGTTAGACTCTTTTGATGAAGATTGTTCGATAGTAACGGGGGCATCCGATGCTTCAGTCGGGGAATCGGGAACTTCAGTCGGGGCTTCATGAGGCTGAGTATAGCGAGAAGAGTGAAGAAGCCCGTATTGATGTAAAAAGTCATCTCTCAGCAAAAACTTTATATTCCTCTCTTCTACTGGCACAGCATTCAATCTTTCAAAAATTTGCTTATAGCCTGGGTCTCTAGAAGGAGGTGGAAGCGCTGAAAAGTAAAAAGGGAAATTAACATCTAACTACTCAGGCTATGAAAAGATTTTATAAGGAAAACATGTGTCAGGAATAAAGCTGAACGCCCTTACTTCCAACTCTCCACACACCATAAAACCCCGGAGGGCAACGAACATAGAAGAATTGGGTTAAAAACCCGTGAGCAGTATCAGGGAGGCCAACAATCAGTTTGCGGTTTCGGGCGCTCCTCACAACAGTAATGGAAGGATGATCCTTAGTCCGAGAAAAAGAGCATAGATAACAAACTTCACCAAAGCTTGGAAGTCGATCAAGTGTTCTCCTAAAAAGCACACACAACCCCATTAGAATGGCATAGCCATTGGGGTGTAGCTGGGATGGAGCAATGGCCAGTTGACGGAGAAGTTGTTGGAAAAAGTCGTTGAAAGGAGGAATGCCTCCACTTAGGCACATTTGCCGGTTAATTGTCACAAAGCCAGAAGGAGCTATATCGGCAGTGTTATTTCTTTCGGGAAGAATGGCATCTGATTCAACGATACCAAACTGAGCACACAACTGGCGAAAAACTTTGTATGATAGTGAAGTAGGAGCTCTTTCGGGAGGATTAACCAGTGGAGCCGGAAGAACAGTTACCTCTCCAGTCCGAACTGTTGTATCACCTTCCTGAGAAGTCATTCTACACAAACAACTGGATATTCAAATATGAAGGTGCACGTTTCCTAAAAAAGTGTGAAGTGTTGTGCAAAAAACTAAAAAAAAATAATAATAACAAGTAAATATAACTGAAATAAAACTAGTCGACGATTGATCGATTACAAAAATTTCAGAACTTGTTAGTCTTTAGTTCAAGTATAATATTAATGCGAGCTGGTCAATTTTAATTGACTATTTCAGTATTGCTTTAGTATTTTACTTGAAGTTAATAAGTTGAGCACTTCATTCACACAATCTGTTTAAGTTTAATGACTGTTATTAGCTAATCTGTCATTCGAAGAGGGCGATCAATGGCAGTATATTCGCCCCGGTTTTTCTGTAAATGTTGTATTGGACAGGTTGTTAACTTGCGAGTCAAAGTAATTTGTAAAAGAAGGCATCAAAGTTCAACAGTTCAACATCACTGCAACAATTCAAGGTTTAAGCAGATCCTAAAAAAAAAAAAAAAAAAAAAAAAAAACAACACAAGTGCTAAGTCGTATCGGACTCAAGTGCTAAGTCAAAACCGACTCAAGTACTAAGTCGCAACCGACTCAAGGGATGAGTCGTTCCTATCCTCAGCCATCAAACACATCAAGCTGCTTATCCTCTAAGTCCTAAGTCGTAACTCGGGGAACAGGAGAAAGGCTCTGATCCAAAACAACTAGAAATCCTCCAAGTCTTAACTCGGCTACGGCTCATGGAAATCGCTAAGTCACATGGAAGAAGCCGAGTCATATATGAGACGATCCCTTGTTATTTTCAATCAACCTATTCGACCAACTCGCCTCCCTTTCAAATCTCTTAACCTGTTCATCCTTGGCTTCTTCAGCAGCGACAACCTTAACTCGTTACACTATGAATCGCCCCAAAGCGCGAATCACCATAGGCCAAATCAGATGAATTTTAGTTCATCGGTAATCAATTCGAATAGAATTCGCAGGGTTTGAATGGGGCAAACCAAAGATGATGAACTGAATACATAAAGTAACAATGGTTAACGGTCGAAGTTTGAAGCAAGATCTCTTACGATTGTTTGATGCTAGAAAGAATCAGAGATGAATCGGGTCGAAATCGCCTCGGAGAGCTTGAAGATGCGTTAATGGCAGAAAGCAGTTTAAAAGGTTAAGTGATGAGAAAAAGGACGACTCAGGCTTTTATATCTGGAAAGGTTGGGATTTGAAACGACATGACCGAGTTATGATAAGTCGAAGCACACGACTTACGATTTAAGCGTGTGCTTCGAGGGGCAAATGTTAACCCTAACTCGTTCACAAGTTAACAGGTCCACGAGTTAAGGCATGTACGACTCAAGGCATGTACGACTCAAGGCATGTACGACTCAAGGCATGTACGAGTTAAAGGATACATGAGTCAGCAACTTCCTACAACTTAAAGACCTCTACGAGTTAGCAAGCTTACGAGATAAGCAGCCTACGAGTTAAGGAGTACCCGAGTTAAGCTACTTGCGAGATAAGCCTTTACGAGTTAGCATATCTACAAATTAGCAAGTGTACGAGTTAAGATCTTCCACAAGTTAAGCCTCTACGAGTTAATCCTCTGCGAGTTAAGATCTTCTACGAGTTAGCAGGCATACGAGTTAAGAAAAGCTAACGACTTAAGGTCTTTACGACTTAAGGAAATTGATGGCCTACGACTTAATGATAACTGCAGTTTGTACGACTTAAGACCCTTACGACTTAAAAAAGTTATACGACTTAAGGAGGATACGACCTAAAGACACACCTCTTAACTCGTCTACGAGTTAAGACTTGCTTTAAACCAGTTGCAATTGGTTAAGTCGACTACGACTTACGACATAAAAAGAGTCGTATACGACTTAAGAAGGGAAATTAGCAATTGCAGCCAGATAACTCGCACACGACTTAGAACTTAGGGATGGGTTCAAAAAAGGGGAACTGCCATAGACTCGGCTCAGTGACCCGGGGACGACTTACCTTAAGTCGAACACGACTTATCTTAAGTCGGCCACGAGTTAGGACTTAGCATTTTTTCCGCCCAGAACTCTCTATAAATATGAAACCATCTCCAACATGCAAAAGACTTTTGGGCTCATTCTCTTCAAGCGCCATTACTCTGCCGAATTCCAGACGACTTCAAAGCTTTTTAGATCCAACAAACTTCTAAAGGAACTCCATGAAGGAATCATCCACATTCACCATGGATTTGAAGATGATTGTCAACATCAAAGCTTGAGCTACTTGTTTCACATATCCTATCACTTGAAGTGTGTTGTAATTGAAAGATCTTGTAAAGAATTGTAATCAAACTAGTGATGAAAAGATTAAAGTGGACGTAGGCTGGATTATAAGCCGAACCACTATAAATACTGTGTCTCTTACCGTTTTTCTACATACTTTCTGCTTATTTCTGTTTCCCGTACAAACGGGTGGTGCTTTCACAATCACATCTTATACACCAGGGTGTTAGCGTTTAAAACTTTTTCGTTAACAATATTAAAAGTGAATCTCTGTAATTTTTGCAGATTTCCTAAACAATTTACTATGGAAAATAAATTATTTTAGAAAGAACGATTTAATTATTTTGCTTCATGGAAGGGCTTATAGTGAACATTAGTCTTTGTTTAGATCTGAAGTAATGCGACAGTTTTTTTGGTACATAATTTGAAAGGTTTATTAAAACCAACTAAATGTTTACAATTAGGCAGGTTAGTTATAAAGTAATTACTATAAATGGCATTAAATTAGTCTTTACCCAGAAAAGTGGGTTCTGCCTCCTTTAGAAGCCACTATTCAACCCTATGCTTCCGTCTTCAACCAAGTCAAAACCTACCAGATCAAACCAACTAAGCCGAAACCAATACGCGAGGTACCAAACATTGGTATGTAGTGGATTGGAGAAAGGCGGACGACATGGTGTTGAAACATAGCTTTCTATGGGTTCGAAATCTTTGTTTTATTTTTGAAAGAAATGTGCTTGCCTGTTTACTATATGCTTTCGAAGGAGTCAAAACCAATGCCTTCAAAGGGGTCTTTTTTATTTGCTTTCGAAATGTTGCCGCCTCTTGTTTAAATAGTAGCTTTCGAAGGATTTACTTAGTTTTAAAACCAATGCTTTCGAAAAGGGTGGGTTCGACTAAGTCGAAACCCTTCTGTCATTCCTATGCCTTTCGAAGGGATTTAAGTCATCAATGCTTTCAAAAGTTAGCTTTGTTTTATACTTGTACTAAGCTGCTTTCTAAATGCTTACAAAAAGATTCAAGGGCTTCGAGGGAAATGGCTTTGAAAGGGGTTTCAAAGCTATCCTTCAAATATTTTACTTAAATGTTTTGAGCTTTCAAAATGGTGGTGTCAATGCCATCTGTTTTTCCCGAACTCTTTTTTATGGTTTTGAAAGGGGTACTTTTGCTTGTATTAACCTAGAGCCAATAGGATATGTTTTAAATTAAACCCAATAGTTTTGGAAGGGGTGCTTTCAAATGGTTTCGAAGCTATGCTTCTATAATTGAACGGTAATGCTTTAATATATTTGAAATGTTTCAAAAGAAAGTTTTTAAAGTGCTTTGAAAGGAAGACGCCTAGTGTTTTGAAAAGAAGATTTAAATGCTTTCGAAAGGAGGTTTTTCCAATGGTTTCAATAGTAAAGATTAATGGTTTTGAAAGCCTTAGTTTTCAAAACAAAGAACCTGATCTCAAATTTTAAAGGTAAAACCAATAGCATTATAAATGAGCTTTTACATGCTTTTAAATTGGAGTTTTTGAAGAAACTTTCCTAGATAGAATAATAGGTTAAAGCGATTAACCATGTTTTATATGAAAATAATTTCAAGGATATTAAACCAAGATGTTGGTGATTATTACGTTAATATGTTTGCTTCTTCTACTTTACATATTCTCTTTAATATGGACCCATAATTGTGATTGGGGGAAAGGGGGCAGAATAACCAGCTAGGTTGACCCAGTATGGAATATAAATTGGGTTAACTCCTAAATGAGTAGAATTGCATCTAGAAGGCCAAGTAGACCAGAGTATAGGATGCCTAAATATTAGTTAAAGATGTTGTCAAATAGACAGATTTATAGTAAACCCATGAAAACTATGTATGGGAAAAGTTATTAGCAAAAGTCAATAGGTTCATAGTAAACCCATGAAAAGTATGATTAAAAAGAGTTATTGAAAGAGGCCAAAAGGTTTGTAGTGAACCCAATTTTTTTATATTTGAATTGAGTTATTGACAGAAGTTAACAGGTTCCTTGTCAACCCATGAAAACTAGGATAAGAGGGAAGTTATTTGAGATACCAATAGGTTCAGGGAGAACCCATGAATGATGGAGTTATTAGCTTGGTTCAATAAGTTTTTAGTGATCCCATAAAAACTATGAAGCTTGACAGGGAGTCCATAAGTATTAAATAGGTTATTAGTCGGCCCATGAAAACTAATAGTTTAATAGTCACCCTATAAACTATAATCGAGACAGGTAGTCAAAATGAATAGGGATGGATAATCCAGAATTGATTTACTTGTTTGCATATCATCATAATATTTTAGATTGCTATGTTTTAACTAGGATGTAGGAGCATAGTATATGGTTTTATAAAGTTTTGGATAAGATACTAGCGAGGGAAAAATCGGTTCCGCTAAGTGGCGAGGTCTTGCTAGATATGTTAATGGTTTATGATAGTGGAATATTATTCATACCAGGCTTTATGTCCGACTCGGAGTTTTTGTTTTCCCTTTAAACTCTATGCTTAATTTATTTTGAGTAGTTTGAGAGTTGAGGTTTTTAAGAACCTCTTTAGATGAATAAACTTCCAGAGACGTGCAGGAGGCAGGATAGCTATATTGAGTTCTTTTCTATTTTGATTCTGCTGTATTTTGTTGTAAAGGAAATTTTTTTGATTGTCTAATTATATACTCTGATCATCCAAGGGAGCATCTTCATATGCCGCTCTTGGCGTATGTTGTAATAATTATATTTTCTCCGAACATGGTTCTTGTATTGGGATTATGCAATGATTACACTATTCTTGGTGGTATACGGCAACGGAGGATGCTATCGAAGTTGAAAATTGGCTACAACACTGTGAGAGAATCTTCACTGATTTGGGCTTGGACGATGAGTAGAAGAGAAGGCCAGCCTCTAGGTAGTTGCAAGATGTAGTGCTTCATTGTTGGAATAGTGTTACTGTTGGAGTTCTAGAAAAAGATTTGGCTTGGGCAAAATTCCGAAGGAGATTTGAACATAGGTTTTTATCTGAACTTGCTAAGTCAATGTTGATGAGAAAGTTTATGGATTTGGAGCAGGGAGAGATGTCGGTAATCGAGCATGCTTCTAAGTTTGATGGGTAGTCCCGATATGTGTATGCTACTATAGATACCGTCATCAAAAGGAATGAGAGGTATATTCGGGGATTAAGGCCCGAGATTGCCATAGCGACCCCTACACATTTCCGTGATCCTTGTAATGTAGTTATGGAGTTGGAAATCCAACATGATGAGATGCTTGCTGTTTGTACGAGAGAAAAGCCGGTTGAAACCCGAGTTCTCAGAGAAAGAAGAGAAAGTTCTTTAAGAAGAAGGGAGTCTAAAAGAGAGAGGCTGCCAAGAAGGCAAAGGCTGATTTAGTTTGTTTCAAGTGTGACAAGCAAGGTCATTATGCTCATGAGTGTCGATCAGGCAAGGGGAAGAAGGCTGCAGAAAAGAAGAATGTGAAGTGCTTTAATTGCGAACAAGTTGGGCATTATAAGAATTAGTGTCCAGAACCAGTCAGGGCGGACAAGGGAAAGTTTTTGCTGTAGGACCATCACCTACTAGGCCATCTGCAGCTGAAAAAAGGAAGACTATGATAGAAGGTACGCTTCTAATTCAGAGTGTACCTGTTAGGCTACTATTTGATACCGATGCATCACATTCATTTATATCTCAAAATTTGGTTGATAGGTTATGCTTAGAACCCATATACCTTTTTACTTCCTTAAGGGTTGTGAATCCAATAGGAGAGTATGCAACTCTAGGGATGAGATTTAAGTAGTTCGAACTTGAATTATTAGGTCCTAAGTTTGAACGTAGTCTGAATGTTTTCAATTTCGTAGAGGGTAAGTATGAGGATAGGATATTCTGCCAGGATAGAGATGTCACTAAGACACCCTGATAGTCATACCGAATTATATTCTTAGTGGAGAATTCTAAGTGGAGTGGTTGTGCTTTGTTATGTGCTATGGTAGTGGGAGAAGAATTGAGTCAGGATCGAGTAGCTAGCGAGTTTGCAGATGTCTTTGTGCTAGTTACATGACTACCACTGAAATGAGCCATTGAATTTCGGATAGATCTTGTGCCAAGAGCTGAATCTGTTAGTAGATGACCTAGCAGGATAATACCGACTGAGATGAAGGTATTAAAGGTGCAACTAGTGGATCTTGAAGGAAAGAATTTTATTAGACCAAGCAGTTTGCCTTAGGGAGCGGCCGTGGCGTTCATGAAGATACCAGATGGGTCACTGAGGATGTGTATCGACTATCGTAAGTTGAACGAGAAGACGATTAAGAATAATTATCCTTTGCCCATAATTAATGATCTATTTGATCAGTTGTGTAGAGCCAGAGTGTTTTCCTAGTTGTATTTGGCGATTAGTTTCCATCAGTTAAGGGTGGCAGAGGACAGTATTCCATTGACAGCATTTCAGACTAGGTTGGTTCGTATCAGTTGTTAGTAATGCCACTCGGATTAACGAATACATCTACTTTCTTCATGGATATTATGAATTGAGTTTTCCGAGAGTATTTGGATAGCTTTGTGTTGGTGTTTATAGGTGACACTTTAGTATACTCGAAGGATGAAAGAGTACATGAGGATCATCTTAGAATAGTGTTTGAGACGTTGAGGCATCATTAGTAGAAGGCGATGTTTTTCAAGTGTCATTTTTGAAAGAGAGAGGTTAAATTTCTTGGTCACGTGATTTCAAAAAAGAGCTTGTCAATCGATCTAGATAAGATTGAAGCTGTAAATAATTGAAAGAAACCAGAGACGGTGACCGAGATTAGGATCTTTCTTAGACTTGTTGGATATTACCATAGATTCATCAAGGATTTTTCTCGGATATGCCTTTGACTAAGTTAACCAGGAAGGAGGTAAATTTTGTTTATTCCGACTAATGTGAGGAAGCATTCCTTAAGTTAAATCATTTGTTAACTAAAGCACTTGTGTTAGTAGTTTCAAACGAAAACCAAGGGTTGGTGGTGTATACCAATGCATGCGGAACTGGATTAGGAACTATGTTGATGCAGAAGCGTAAAGTGATTGCTTACGCTTCATGACAGCTTAGACCGCATAAGAGAGATATCCTACTCATGATTTGGAGTTAGCTGCGGTGATCTACGCATTGATGATTTGAAGGCATTATCTCATAGAGGAGAGATTTGAGCTATACACAAATCAAAAGTCATTAAGGCATTTATTCTCTCAAAAAGGCTGAACATGAGATAGCAGAGGTGGTAGGAGTTTTAACTTCTTAAGGTTTTGGTATAAAATATACTCCTGGGAAAGGAAATAAAGTAGCGGATGCTCTTAGCAGAAGACATCAGAATGTGGTGTTAAATATGTTGGCAGAATGGAAAGATTTAGAAGCTTTGTCTACTTGTAGTGTGTAGTTAAGATTGACTGCTAGTTCTCTGAGTACCGCCATGTTGTCCTATTTGGAAGTTCGAACAGTGTTGATCGAAAGGATTGCTTCTAAGCAGAAGGAGGATCCACTATTAGTCGAGATAATTAGAAGGCTTGAGGTGGGATTAGACATAGATGATCAAAAGATTTTAATCTTGACCAGAGAGGATGGTTGAGAAAGAAGGGATGATTGTGTGTTCCAAATATTGTGGACTTAAGGAAAGAAGTTCTTAGAGAACGTCAATGATCCAAGTTTACGATTCATCCTGGAGGTACTAAGATGTATCAAGATATAAAGAGGAGCTTCTTTCGGGAAGGTATGAAGAGGGCTGTTGGCTTTTCAGTTAGGCAGTGTGAAACTGTCAACAAGTGAAAGCCGAACATCGGAAGCCAAGTGGATTGCTTCAAACTTTGCAGATTCCAGTTTGGAAATGGGATTTGATATCCATGGATTTTACAAACGGGTTTTGAGACAACCCTAACCTAACTTGTCATTTTGATCGAATGACACAATTTAGTCTGAGCTAAATTCAGGGTTGCCCTCTTTTACAGACCAACTATTTTTTTTATAAAATTTTATTTTCCCCAAGATCCAATCTTATCAATATAGAAATACTGATATACTACTTTGTAAAAACTATTAGAATGTTCATATAAACATTCAGATCATATAGTTTTTTTTTTATTTCAAATATCAGAGTATTTTTGTAAAGAATAACTCAGCCTATTTTAAACAAAAAAATAAACTGAGGTTATTCACAGTAAAAAGGAATTGAGAAGATCCTTTCTACTTGAATCTCTGTACAATTTAATTAACCAATTCCAATTTATTTTCTTGTGCTTAGCATTCGTGTATTTAAAAAAAAAATGTAAACTAACTCATAGCATTTAAATTTATCAAAGTTTGCTTTTCAAACAGTTGAACCGGGGTTATGCATGCTGTTGTGCACCTGTGTGCACATAACCATACCCGGTTGCTATCTGCCTCACCTTAGTCCTCAGGTGTACTAATTTGTTTAAATAAGATTCCTGGATTAACAAGATATAATCTATAAGTTTTGCTTATTCATATGATCATCAAACACATGTTCACTCTGGGTTCATATCCCTTATTATTATTTTTCTACCTATGGGGCTTTTCTTCTGCATAATATTTTCAGTTGATATGTAAGAGATTCTAGCTTTTTAAAACATTCTAGTGTATTTATATGCATCACTGGCCTATATATGAATACACTTCAGACCTATTACTAGAATTCACTACTTGATTCATATAAAGCTTTCTTGTAGACAGGTTATAATATAAAGCTAAGTTCCATTATCTTTCTCTTCTCTGAGACTAGTTCTACCACAAGTAGTTTAAACCATTCAATACATTGCGAATTTGGGTTACAACATAATTCAAACATTACCACAAATCAGTTTTTTTTTAGCAAAAGAAAAAGAAAACATAAAGCAACATTCTTCTACAAATCACAAATTTAGTTAACTAGCAAATTCATCTTAGCATCGTGCTTCTGCCCCTTTTCCCTTAGCTTCCTTCTTTCCTGTAGACACCATATGATCTACTCCACAATGTGAGTGAAGCACCCATTTGATGCAAGCAACAAACAGGTCAGACTAAAGTCTGGTATGAGTAAATTCAATTGACAATACATAAGATTTATGAAGTTAGTTCCACATCACCTTTATTTCAGAAGTTAAATGTTCTACTCAGGTTATTAAACCACTTCCTCATATACACACTTTTTTATCCTTACAGTGAAGTGAGTAAATTGCTAAATACATATACATGTGCTTAAACTAATTTCTTAGCAGAAATTCTTATTTCAAGAATTCATAGCAGCCATCACACAAATCACACAAGCATCTCATAAACATGAACAAGCAACACCCATATCATTAAGCTAAGGCATCAAAACTGAGTCTGCATACTAGAACTCACCATACTCCTAGCATATTCATCTCTGCTTGTAAGTTCATTTCATATCATTTTTAAGGGTCCAATATCACATTCATGGTTGCACTGGTGCACACTGCCTGGAACTACTGTTTGATTTCCAGTGCACTACAAGCTATTTGGACATGAGCATGCCATGTGCAAACTCACACCCCATCCTTGATGCAAGCCAACCACTATGTCATACCCACTTCCCTCATACCCAACCTGATAGAGGTGACCCAATTCCTTAGTTTAATTACTAAGTTTTCCTTTCATGTGTGTCGGTATCAACTATACTATGTCATGTCCAAAATCTTTATGTACCTAACCAGTAAATGCAAGCAGTTTTCATGCATCCATGAAACATTCATCCATTCATACATTTCAACAATCAATTAATCACATTTGTATATTATTTCAAGTCAGTTTTGTCCAGAGACAGGCCTTTGGCTAAAGCATGGATCAAAATATTTTAGGAAATGAAATGCCACCGTGGTTCCCAGTAACAAGGTCCTTGCAGTCAATTTATATATATATATATATATATATATATATATATATTTCCTTTGAAATGTGTTCACTTATTGCTCAACCTTATTTTCAGAGAGTACTTAATGATGGATCAAGATTTAGCATATGGAAATTCCACTACATCTCAATCATCCTTTCAAATGCAAGACATAAGCCAGAGGACCCCTTCCTCTTACTGCCTTGCACCTTACTTTTCTTATTAGTTTATGCTTTACCCAAAAACATTTCTCAGGTTTATAATCATATAAATAAATTAGTTATTATCATCCTATCATTAAATATACATCATGTGTAAACAATCATTAGGTTAAATGATAACTAAATAATATACTTCAGAAGCATCAGAAAATGGTTAGACTAGAAATGCAAGAAAACTTCAAACATAAGTAAAATAAATTAGAGGTTAAATGGCTGCCTTTCATAGGTCTTAATGCCTTGCCAAGTGAGGTTTACTCACCAAGTTTCTTCTTCCCAAGTCTTGATTCAAGTCTGCCATTATTTTCCTCAAACTGCTGCCTACTTTCTTTTTCTTTTCTATATTTAGTTTTCTGGTTTTCTAATGTGTACCCGTAGGAGATAATGAGGTATACGGTGGAGTTGATAGGGTTTTAAGGTTAGTTAGGTAATTTATTTTCATCAGAAATCCCATCATTATTTCTGATCTCACCCAACAGTTTACCCTCTCCACTTTCCCTCCCTGCCATTTTCCCCTTTTTCCTTGTCTTAACTATTTTTGGCAATTTTCTTTACACACTATATGCATGATTTCTTTGGCTCGGGCATTTCCTGTCTTTTCTGGTTTTAATCATGCATATAAGTTTACTTGTATGGCCAGCTGTGTGTGTGTTTCTACTAAATGCTAGGTATATGTATATATGTTCATATGTATTTATATATTTTTTTTCTACCCATACAAGCCACTGTGCTTGTACTTATGCCATGGAAGTTAGAGTTGAAATCTTCCTTAGGTTGTTTATGCATTTTATTCAAACTATTATGTATTCATACTTAATGGTTATGCACTAATTCATTTCTTATTTGCTTGCAAGATCCTTACTAAATTACTTGCTCAGGCTGTACACTGCAACAGTGTGCACATGCACAAGGACATGAATTCTCATTTTCACACAAACATTTCCCAGAAAATTGTATTTTTTTTTTCTTCCACATAACTAAAATAGAATTTGAATGACTTAAATTTTCTACATGCTTGCTTAACTAGGGCTGTCACATACACCCCTCCTTTAAGAAATTGTGTCCCACAATTTAACACTTCTTACTATATAAATCAAGTGTCAAAATCAAACATGAATACACATTCTTAATTCAACCAAAACATATATCAAACAAGCACACACAACTTTGAATATCATGTTCAACTAAGTAAATTCAAGCATGAATATTAAAATGCCTCTGCCTTAACTATCAGTTGAAAATAGTTGAGGGTATTGGACCTTTATCTTGTCTTCAACCTCCCATGTGCAATCATTAGGGTCTAAACTCCACTGCACCTTTACCAGTTTAATTATTTTGTTTCTCAATCTCTTATCTTCCTTAGCTACAATGCCTACTGGCTTCTTCTCATACACCAGATCTGGTCTAACTTCCACTTTGCTTGGTGACTGTTACTGAAGCTTCATCATGCACACATTTTCTCAATTGTGATACATGAAATACATTGTGTATCCCACTCATCTCTTCTGGCAATTTCAACTTGTAAGCCATCTTTCCTATCCTTGCAATGATCTCATATGGTCCTATATACCTTGGGATTAGCTTCCCTGCCTTGCCAAATCTCAACACCTTCCTCATTGGTGAAACTTTTAACTACACATATTCTCCTAACTCAAATTCAAGTGGCTTCCTTCTCCTATCTGCATATGATTTCATTCTACCTTGCATTGCCTTCATTCTCTGTCTGATTAATGTAACTTTAGCATTTGTCTCTTTCACATGATATGGTCCTAACATTACCTTATCGCCCACTTCTAACCAGCAAGCAGGTGACAAACAAGGCCTTCCATATAGAGCCTCATAGGGTGCCATTCCTATACTACTCTGGTAGCTGTTGTTGTAAGCAAATTCTGCTAAATGAAGGTAGTCTTCCCAATTCCCACCATGATCCAGCACACAAGCCCTAAGTAGATCCTCCAAAAATTTATTGACTACTTCTGTTTGACCATCAGTTTGGGGATGGTAGGCTGTTCTTAAGCACAACTCAACCCCCATTGCCTGTTGAAAGCTAGTCCAGAACTTAGATGTAAATATGGTATCTCTGTCACTAATAATTGTGGTAGGAACCCCATGTAACTTTACTATCTCTTTCATGAAGACTTGTGCTAGTTTTGGTGCATTTCTATCACTCTTTACTGGTATGAAGTGTGATGATTTGGTTAATCTATCTACCACCACCCAAATGCTGTCATTTCCTCTCTTTGATCTTGGCAAGCCATCAATGAAATCCATTGATATGCTTTCCCATTTCCACCTTGGAACTTCCAGAGGTTGCAGCAGTCCACTGGGTCTTTGGTACTCAGCCTTGACTTGTTGGCAAGTCATACACTTTGCCACATATTCTCCCACACTTCTCTTCATTCCTTTCCACCAATAACTTCTTTTCAGGTCATGATACATTTTAGTGCCACCGGGGTGTATGGTATACTTTGACTTGTGATGAACATCCATGATCTTTCTCTTCAGTGCTTCTGTGTTAGGCACACATAACCTTCCTTTATATCTTATACATCCTTTTTCATCCAGTTCAAATTTGTCAGGCTTTGAACCATTCTTTAACAACTCCTTCTTTTCTCTCAAGAATGCATCAATGTCTTGGGACTGGTTCACTTCTTCCACTAAGTCTGATTTTATTGTGATAAGGCTGAGCTTACCATAGTGCTCCACATCCTTACCCACTTCCATAGTTTGTTCCCCCATGTATTCCATTTCTACATCTGTCAGTGTTAATAACCTTTTAAACTCCTCTATCATCAGTGTAGCCAACTTGGCATGTTGTCTACTTAATGCATCTGCCACTCCATTTGCTTTCCCTAGTGAGTACATAATGTCCAAATCATAGGCAGCAAGGAATTCCACCCACCTATGTTGTCTCATGTTTAAATCTTTTTGAGAAAATAAATACTTCAAAGCCTTGTGGTCAGTATAAAGCTCAAACTTTGCTCCTAACAGGTAGTGTCTCCAAAGCTTTAGTGCATACACCACTGCTGCCAATTCCAAGTCATGTGTTGCATACTTGGTTTCACTGGGTTTCAGTTGTCTTGATGCATAAGCTATTACCCTACCATCTTGCATAAGGACAGCCCCTATACCTGATCCACATGCATTAGTGTATACCACTAAATTGTCATTGCCTTCTGGGATTTTTAGCACTGGTGCTTCCATTAATGCCTTCTTCAATTGATTGAATGCCCCTTCACATTTCTCGGTCCACATAAAAGGCTGGTGTTTCCTTGTTAACTTGGTTAGTGGGATTGCTTTTTTAGCAAAATCTTTTATGAATCTCCTGTAGTATCCAGCCATGCCCATGAATGATCTGATTTTAGTGACATTGCTTGGTCTTTTCCATGCTTGCACTGCCATGACTTTACTTGGATCTACTGAAATTCCTTCCTGAGAAATTATGTGGCCCAAAAATTTTATTTCATTCTTCCAAAAAGAACACTTTGCAAACTTGGCTTTAAGGTCTTGTTGCCTTAGTCTACTCGGTACCATATGCAAATGCTTTTCATGTTCACTATCTGTCTTAGAATATATTAGTATATCATCAATGAAAATCAGTACAAATTTATCTAAGTAATCTCTGAAAATTCGATTCATCAAATCCACAAAATAGGATGGTGCATTAGTCAAACCAAATGGCATTACTAAGTATTCATACAAGCCATACCTAGTGTTGAAAGCTGTATATTTGATACTTTCTTCTTCTACTTTCATTTGGTGAAAACCAGTTGCTAAATCAAGTCTAGAAAATATTTTAGCACCATTTAGTTGATCAAAGAGATCATCAATTCTAGGTAGAGGGTATTTGTTTTTGACGGTGACTGAGTTTAGTTCTCTATTGTCTATGCACATTCTCAAGGAACCATCATGCTTCTTAACAAACACTACTGGTGATCCCCAATTTGAACTGCTAGGCCTAATAAAGCCTTTTTTGTTCTAATTCCTCTAGTTGTTTCTTCAACTCAATCAGTTCTTTAGGACTCATTCTATTTGGTTTCTTGATGATAGGGCTTGTTCCTGGTTTAAGTCTTATTTGAAATTCTACTGGTCTGTTATGAGGAATGCCATTTACTTCACCAAACACATCAGGGTATTGGTTAACTATGGGTATCTTATTTAGACTTAATTCAACTTCACCACTGTTCAAGTTGAACATTTTTCCCATACCCCTATCCTTGGCTGCTTCATACATAACCACAACCCTCTTGCCATCAGGAAGTTGTAGTGAAATGGTAGAATTTCCTAAGTTAATAATAGCATAAAAGCTTTTTAACCAATCCATTCCCAATATGATATCTAGCCTAGGGTAATTCAACATATATAATTCTGAGATAAAGGTGTGACCACCCATGCTTATTTCTACTTGCATGCATTTCATATGGGTAATGCAGGAACTACCTAAAGGACTATCAATATGCAAAGGCTTATCAACAAGAATACATGTCAACCCTAATTTCTGAACTATATCATATGAAATAAAAGAGTGTGTGGCTCCTGTGTCAAAAACAACTGATATGGGTATGCCTTTAATAAATAATATACCTTCCACTTGGCTAGGTGCCTCCATTGCCTTGCCTTTCCCTTCAAGTACAGCCACCTTTGCCATCTCTGGACACTGCCTCTTCATGTGCCCCTCTTTTCCACAGTTGTAGCACCTAAGAACAGCTGACTTAGGTGCTTGGCATTTGGTCTTTATATGGCCTTCCTTTCCACAATTATAACAGATCACCTTAGGTTTCTTATTATCAAAGCTTGCCACTTTACTTCCTTCTTTGTTCATTGCTTCTCCCTTCTTCCTCTCATATGGGTGTGCTCTATTCTTTCCTTTCTTGTTGTTCTTGAAATTCTTGAACTTTTCTCTGGCATTGTCATGTTGCTCAAATGACAATGTCAAGTCCATAACTTGATCAAATGTTTTGTCTTTATATGGTAACATGGCTCTACTCAATCCAGCATTCAACCCCTGAATGTACCTCGCATTCCTTGATGTTTCATCTGGGATTAATACTGCCCCATATTTAGACAACCCTTCGAATTTCTGAGTGTATTCAGTGACACTCATAGATCCTTGTCTCAACTTGATAAATTCCTCAAGCAATGAAGCTTTTGTTGATGCTGGGACAAATCTGGCTTCTAACATTTCTTTGAACTGATTCCATGTGATTTCTTGTTCTTGCCTGCCTGCAATAATCACTTCCCACCAGTCCAAAGCTATGCCTTTTAGTTGTCTTGAAGCTATTTGCCTTCTTCTCTGATCATTGACTTGCATGTCTGCATAGATCCTCTCTACTGTTCTTAACCATGACTGGACACCTATGGCATTTTCTGTGCCATCAAAGCTACTGCCTCCTAAGTTTGTATATGTTTTAAGCAATTTGGACAGCTCCTCATGTGGATTATCTACCCTAGGTGCCATTCCATCCCTCAGCATTTGAACAAAATCTTGCATGTTAATCATTGGGGGACCAGCAGCCATTCTAGTTGCTTGCTCAGTAGTGTCAGAAGATTGACCATTTTCTCTTTCTCCTGTGGCCTAGGGATTGATTCTAACTCCTCTGGGCCTCTATTGAACATTTCTAATGTAGTTAGTTCTGATTCTTATTCACTACTTTTGCTTTTTTTTATAAAACTAACAGTGAACTTATTTATTCATCATAAGCAAAGCAACTCAAGCAAGCAGCAAACAATGCAAACGAGGCATACAGATTCAAGCAAGTATTTGTTTTGGCTATGTATTTTTTAACATAGCTCCGATACCAACTGAGACAACCCTAACCTAACTTTTCATTTTGATTGAATGACACAATTTAGTCTGAGCTAAATTCAGGGTTGCCCTCTTTTACAGACCAACTATTTTTTTTTTTATAAAATTTTATTTTCCCCAAGATCCAATCTTATCAATATAGAAATACTGATATACTACTTTGTAAAACTATTTGAATGTTCATATAAACATTCAGATCATATAGTTTTTTTTATTTCAAATATCAGAGTTTTTTTGTAAAGAATAACTCAGCCTATTTTAAACAAAAAAATAAACTGAGGTTATTCACAGTAAAAAGGAATTGAGAAGATCCTTTCTACTTGAATCTCTGTACAATTTAATTAACCAATTCCTATTTATTTTCTTGTGCTTAGCATTCGTGTATTTAAAAATATATATGTAAACTAACTCATAGCATTTAAATTTATCAAAGTTTGCTTTTCAAACAGTTGAACCGGGGTTATGCATGCTGTTGTGCACCTGTGTGCACATAACCATACCCAGTTGCTATCTGCCTCACCTTAGTCCTCAGGTGTACTAATTTGTTTAAATAAGATTCCTGGATTAACTAGATATAATCTACAAGTTTTGCTTATTCATATGATCATCAAACACATGTTCACTCTGGGTTCATATCTCTTATTATTATTTTTCTGCCTATGGGGTTTTTCTTCTGCATAATATTTTCAGTTGATATGTAAGAGATTCTAGCTTTTTAAAACATTCTAGTGTATTTATATGCATCACTGGCTTATATGTGAATACACTTCAGACCTATTACTAGAATTCACTACTTGATTCATATAAAGCTTTTTGTACAAAGGTTATAATATAAAGCTAAGTTCCATTATCTTTCTCTTCACTGAGACTAGTTCTACCACAAGTAGTTTAAACCATTCAATACATTGCGAATTTGGGTTACAACATAATTCAAACATTACCACAAATCAGGTTTTTTTTTAGCAAAAGAAAAAGAAAACATAAAGCAACATTCTTCTACAAATCACAAATTTAGTTAACTAGCAAATTCATCTTAGCATCATGCTTCTGCCCCTTTTCCCTTAGCTTCCTTATTTCCTGTAGACACCATATGATCTACTCAACAATGTGAGTGAAGCACCCATTTGATGCAAGAAACAAACAGGTCAGACTAAAGTCTGGTATGAGTAAATTCAATTGACAATACATAAGATTTATGAAGTTAGTTCCACATCACCTTTATTTCAGAAGTTAAATGTTCTACTCAGGTTATTAAACCACTTCCTCATATACACACTTTTTTTTATCCTTACAGTGAAGTGAGTAAATTTCTAAATACATATACATGTGCTTAAACTAATTTCTTAGCAGAAATTCTTATTTCAAGAATTCATAGCAGCCATCACACAAATCACACAAGCATCTCATAAACATGAACAAGCAACACCCATATCATTAAGCTAAGGCATCAAAACTGAGTCTGCATACTAGAACTCACCATACTCCTAGCATATTCACCTCTGCTTGTAAGTTCATTTCATATCATTTTTAAGGGTCCAATATCACATTCATGGTTGCACTGGTGCACACTGCCTGGAACTACTGTTTGATTTCCAGTGCACTACAAGCTATTTGGACATGAGCATGCCATGTGCAAACTCACACCCCATCCTTGATGCAAGCCAACCACTATGTCATACCCACTTCCCTTATACCCAACCTGATAGAGGTGACCCAATTCCTTAGTTTAATTACTAAGTTTTCCTTTCATGTGTGCCGGTATCAACTATACTATGTCATGTCCAAAATCTTTATGTACCTAACCAGTAAATGCAAGCAGTTTTCATGCATCCATGAAACATTCATCCATTCATACATTTCAACAATCAATTAATCACATTTGTATATTATTTCAAGTCAGTTTTGTTCAGAGACAGGCCTTTGGCTAAAGCATGGATCAAAATATTTTAGGAAATGAAATACCACTGTGGTTCCCAGTAACAAGGTCCTTGCAGTCAATTTATATATATATATATATATATATATATATATATATATTTTCCTTTAAAATGTGTTCACTTATTGCTCAACCTTATTTTCAGAGAGTACTTAATGATGGATCAAGATTTGGCATATGGAAATTCCACTACATCTCAATCATCCTTTCAAATGCAAGACATAAGCCAGAGGACCCCTTCCTCTTACTGCCTTGCACCTTACTTTTCTTATTAGTTTATGCTTTACCCAAAAACATTTCTCAGGTTTATAATCATATAAATGAATTAGTTATTATCATCCTATCATTAAATATACATCATGTGTAAACAATCATTAGGTTAAATGATAACTAAACAATATACTTCAGAAGCATCAGAAAATGGTTAGACTAGAAATGCAAGAAAACTTCAAACATAAGTAAAATAAATTAGAGGTTAAATGGCTGCCTTTCATAGGTCTTAATGCCTTGCCAAGTGAGGGTTTACTCACCAAGTTTCTTCTTCCCAAGTCTTGATTCAGGTCTGCCATTATTTTCCTCAAAGTGCTGCCTACTTTCTTTTTCTTTTCTATATTTTGTTTTCTGGTTTTCTAATGTGTACCCGTACGAGATAATGAGGTATATGGTGGAGTTGTTAGGGTTTTAAGGTTTGTTAGGTAATTTATTTTCATCAGAAATCCCATCATTATTTCTGGTCACACCCAACAGTTTACCCTCTCCACTTTCCCTCCCTGCCATTTTCCCCTTTTTCCCTGTCTTAACTATTTTTGGCAATTTTCTTTACACACTATATGCATGATTTCTTTGGCTCAGGCATTTCTTGTCTTTTCTGGTTTTAATCATGCATATAAGTTTACTTGTATGGCCAGGTATGTGTGTGTTTCTACTAAATGCTGGGTATACGTATATATGTTCATATGTATTTATATATTTTTTTCTACCCATACAAGCCACTGTGCTTGTACTTATGCCATGGAAGTTAGAGTTGAAATCTTCCTTAGGTTGTTTATGCATTTTATTCAAACTATTGTGTATTCATACTTAATGGTCATGCACTAATTCATTTCTTATTGGCTTGCAAGATCCTTACTAAATTATTTGCTCAGGCTGTACACTGCAACAGTGTGCACATGCAAAAGGACATGAATTCTCATTTTCACACAAACATTTCCCGGAAAATTGTATTTATATTTTTTTTCTTCCACATAACTAAAATAGAATTTGAATGACTTAAATTTTCTACATGCTTTCTTAACTAGGGCTGTCACAGGTTTCCATGGCCAAATAAGCGAAATGAAAGTATACAGGTCATTTTGGACAGGTTAGCCAAGAGTGCCCATTTCATTCCAGTTAAGTCAACAAAAACGGTACCTTTTTTAGCTAAGCTGTTCATGAAGAACATAGTTAGACTACATGAAGTTCCTAGTAGTATAGTCAGTGATAGAGACGCTTTGTTTACTAGCAAATTCTGGAAGAGTGTACAGGAAGTATTAGGTACCAAGCTTAGTATGTGTGCAACATATCACCATCAAATGGATGGTTAGAAAGAGAGAGTCAATAAGGTACTCAAGGATTTACTGAGAGCTTGTATATTGGACTTTGGTGGATCTTGGGAAGATCACCTACATTTGGTTGATTTTTCCTATAGTAATAGTTATCAGACTAGTATATGAATGACGTCTTTTGAAGCATTGTTTGGAAAGCCATGCAAATAACTGGCATGTTGGTTGGAGACTTGAGACAATTGGTCTTAGCACCAGATCTGGTTAGAGAGCGACATAGAAGATTGAGTTGATCCAAGAAAGGATGAAGGAAGCTCAGTCCAGACAGAAGAGTTATGAAGATAAGACGCGTAAAGACCTTGAATTCTCAGTTGGAGATTAGGTTTTATTGAAAGTATCACCATGAAGGGTGTGGTATGATTTGGAAAGCTAGGAATACTGGCACCGAGATATGTTGGTAATTTTCCGAGTTATAGAAAGGATCTGGAAGCTCACATACAGAGTAGAGTTGTCGAGCAGTATGGCAGGTGTCCATAATGTGTTTCATGTGTCTCATCTTCGCAAGTTTGTGCATGATCCAGAGACTACTATCCCTTCGACATGGTTGAAAGATTTGATAGTAGAGCCTAATTTGACTTTTATTAGACAACTAGTTTGGGTTGTAGCGAGAGATGAGAAAAGATTGAGGAACAAGATAGTCAAGTTGGTGAAAATTCAGTGGAGCGACAATGAGAAAGACTATACTTGAGAGACGGAAGACAGGATTATAGATACTTATCCTGATCTGCTATGAGGGTATGTTTATATTATCTTTATATTGATAGTTTCTAGTCAGGCAGGCTAGTATTCTTTTTAGGAGTGGTTACAAGATGATTGCTACGTTTAGTATTTAGTCCTTACTGAATTTCAAGGATGAAATTCTTTAAGGAGGGGAGCCTATAACACCGCTAATTTTTGATAACATTATTTAGTAGATTTATTTAGATAAATTAAATAGAATAATGTAAATATTTGAGTGATAAGGGGATTGAGATTTGAAACTTCAAAGTAGAGGCCGAGCTTAATTAATTAATTACATAAATGAACTTATAAATGGCTTTGTATGTTAATTAGGAGAGTAACTAAAGCAAGGGTATTTAGGGTAATTACGCACCATGTCCCTTATATATTTCATTCCATTCATTATGCACGTTCATTTTCATTTCATAAAAACGCAAATCAAAAAGTTTAAGCCAAGGATTACTTAGAATAAAAGAAGAGAAAGTCAATCAAAAGCTAAGGAATTATAGCAAGGAAGATTAATCTCAATCAAATCTCAAAGTCCTTATCCTAATCAAGGTGAATAATAATCTAAATCATCTCTGTTTGGTTCTTTATAATCATTTCATTTTTGGGTTTAAGGTTAAATCCATTATAATGATGATTTTGATGATGATATGCTTGGATTTTAAAATATGTTTGATTTAAAGAAGACTGTTTGAATATAGTTTTATATGGTTTAAAGGGTAAAACTGATTATAATGAATTCCAATTGCCATGAGGAAATTATATGTTATTTAAAATATGATTTTGGAGATGGGTTTTAATTTTTATAATTTTCGAAGTCATGAAAAATTTATTATGAATTATCAAAATAAAAATAAGAATAATTGGGTTTATACATTAATTTCGGTTATTTTATGAAGAATTTGGGTCTAAAATTTTTATATGTTAGATAACATATTGAAAGTGAATTTCTGCAAATTTTGGGGATTTTTCCTAAGAAATTTATTATAGAAAATAAATTATTATAGGAGAAGGAATTAATTGTTTTGTTTAATGAAAGGGCTTAATTATGAACATTAATCTTTATTTAGATCTGAAATCATGCGGTAGTTATTTTGGTAAAGAATTTTAAAAGTTTATGGCAACAATTATATATTTACAAATAGGGAGGTTAGTTATGGAGTAATTACTTTAAATAGCATTAAATCAGTCTTTACCCAGAATAATGGGTTCCGCCTCTTTTAGAAGCCAACTTTCGACCCTATGCTTCCGTCTTCAACAAAGTCGAAACCTACCAGGTTGAAAACAACTAAACCGAGACCAATACACAAGGTATTAAACTTTGGTACATAGTGGATTGGAGTAAGGCGGAAGACATGGTGTCGAAACATATCTTTCGATGGTTGAAATCCTCTTTTTATTTTTAAAAGAAATGCACTTTCCTGTTTTACTATATGCTTTTGAAGGAGTCAAAACCGATCCCTTTGCCCAAGGGATCCCTTTTATTTTCTTTCGAAGGAGCTGCTGCCCCTTATTTAAATTGTTGCTTCCAAAGGAGTTACTTAGTTTTAAAACCAATGCTTTTGAAAAGCGTGGGTTCGACCAAGTCCAAACCCTTCTTTCGTTCTTATGCCTTTTGAAGGGATTGACATCATCAATGCTTTCGAAAGGTAGCTTTGTTTTATACTTATACTAAGACCCTTTCTAAAAGCTTAAAATGGATTCAAAGGCTTCGAACGAAATGGATTCGAAAGGGTTTCGAAGCTATCCTTCAATTATTTTACTTCTAAATGTTTTAAGCTTTCGAAAGGGTGGTGCCGAAGTCATCTGTTTTTTCCCAAACTCTCTTTTATGGTTTCGAAAGGGGTACTTCCGCTTGTATTCATTTCGACCCAACAGGATATGTTCTAAATTAAATCCAATGGTTTCGAAAAGGGTACTTTCAAATGGTTTTGAAGCTATGCTTCCATAATTGAATGGTAATGCTTTAATACATTTGAATGGTTACAAAAGAAAAGTTTTAAAGTGTTTCGATAGGCAAGTGCCTAGTGTTTTGAAAAGAAGTTTTGAATGCTTTCGAAAGAAGATTTTCCCAATGGTTTCAAAAGTAAAGATTAATCGTTTCAAAAGACTTAGTTTTCAAAACAAAGAATCCAATCTCAATTTTTAAAGGTAAAACCCATGGTATTATAAAAGAGCTTTTAAATTCTTTTAAATTGGAGTTTTGAAGAAGCTATCCTAGATAGAATGATAGGTTAAAGGGATTAACCTTGTTTTATATGAAAATGATTTTAAGGATATTAAACCACAGATATTGGTGATTATTATATTTATATGTTTTCTTTTTCTCCTTTACATATTCACTTTAATATGGACCCATAACTATAATTTGGGGAAAAGGGGCAGAATTACTAGCTAGGTTCATCCAGTAGTAAATATAAATTAGGTTAACTCCGAATGAGTATAATTGCATCCAAGACGTCAGGTAGACCATAATATGGATGCTTAAATACTAGTTAAAGGAGTTGTTAGATAGACACGTTGATAGTAAACCCATGAAAATTATGGATAAGAAAAGTTATTGGCAAAAGTCAATAGGTTCATAGTAAACCCATGAAAACTATGATTAAAAAGAGCTATTGGCAGAGGCCAATAGATTTATAGTGAACCCATGAAAACTAAATCTGGATTGAGTTATTGACAGAAGTCAATAGGTTTCTAGTCAACCCATGAAAACTAAGATAAGAGGGAAGTTATTGGAGATACCAATAGGTTCTGGAAGAACCCATGGATGACGAAGTTATTAGTAGGGGCCAATAGGTTCTTAGTGATCCCATGAAAACAATGATACTGATCAGGGAGTTCATAAGTATAAACAGGTTATTAGTCAGCCTATGAAAACTAATAAGTTAATAGTGACCCTATAAACTATACCCGAGACATGTAGTCAAAATGAATGGGGATAGGTAATCAAGAATTGATTTACTTGTTTACATGTCATCGTAATATTTTAAATTTCTATGTTTTAACCATTATGGTGTAAGAGGAAAATATATGGTTTTATAAAGTTTTGGATAAGATACTAGTGAGGGGAAAATCCGTTCCGCTAAGCGCAGTGGTCCAACTAGATATCTTAATGGTTTGGCATGGTAGATTATTATTCATATCAGGCTTTATGTCTGACTCGAAGTTTATGTTTTCCCCTTAAACTTTCAGCTGCTTAATTGATTTTGAGTAGTTTGAAAGTTGAGGTTTTCAGGTACCTCTTTAGACGAATAAACTTCTGGAGACGTAAAGGAGGCATGTTAGATATTTAATCTTTTCTATTTTGATTTTGCAGTGTTTTGTTGTAAAAGCAAAGTTGTTTAATTGCCTAGTTATATACTTTGATCAATCAATAGTGCATTTTCATATGTTTCTCTTGGCGTATGTCGTAATAATTATATTTTATTTGAATGTGGTTCTCGTATTGGTATTATGTAATGAATTTGAAATGCTTTGAAATATAATGCTGAAGTTATTTGTTGATTAATTTTTTGTCTATATCCATGTATTTCTGTTATATCAATGTATCTAACATTACCGTATTTGATCGTCGAAGATTAATAATTATGGATGACTGCAGCATCTATAACCGTTAGTTTGGGGCTCCAAGTGGGGATGTTACGGACTTCACAAGTTTAGTCCATATCCATTTCACTGATCCGTTATAAATCAAATTTAATTCCATTTAACTTAATTCATTTTCCAATTTCAATACTCAATTTTATCAACCACATTCCAAAACCATATTCAACTCATCAATTTATTTAATTTTCTCACTTTATTAATTATTTCAATCACCACCAATTCCATTTCCAAAAATTATTTCATTTAACTTAACTTAGATTGAATTTCTTTTCATTTTATTCAACTGAAGTTAAATTCCTTCTTACAGTTCAATTCCAAATTTACTTTTCTAACATTCATATTCAACAATTTAAAACATTGTTTTAACTTAGTAATTCTCAAATTTTACAAGTTATCGAACTTATTTTCTCATATTTTCATAAAACACTTAATTGGGAATTTCCAGAGTCTAAACATCCTATTCTTATATCAAATCAATTTGAAATCATATGCATACATAATCCCCATGGTATATAAAATCATTCTTTTGGATTTGAAATAAAAATTAGTTTTACCAAAACAAAACTCCAATGGTAGCAATTCATCTCTTGGAAACCAGAAAATGAACGCCGATGACGCTACAGTCATCATCGAAATAATTTTACAACGATCGGAGTGAGTTCAGTGCTTTCTAACCTCTTTTAAATTCCATTTTAAAATATTTCTAATCAAAATATTTTCTAAATAATATTATATATGGTTTCCAAAACTTTGAAAAACCATTTCCAAAACCAACGGGTTTTTAAATTCTTAAATTTCCAGCTTTTAAACCCTTTTTATTTATAAACCGCTTTTATAAACATATATAATTTCACTTTGGCAGTATAAACCATTCCTTTATTATTTATCTTGTTTGCATTATAATAATAACAACTTCTATTATATCATAAACAACAAACAATAAATGATAATAATCGAATATTATCATTTACTAATAATCAAGCACACTATATATACCACAATAATTTTTTGAAAAATTATCCCTTTATATATAAAATATAATCAAGGTAAAATTATTTCATTTACCCAATTTCAAAACAATATTATGTCGAATTTCTCATTTCCAGTGTTTAGAGATCCCTATCAATAACATTAATTACTCGTATTGACCAAAATTTATAAGCCACTCAATAGATCAACCAACATAATGTAAAACATTTTTAAATCACTAAGAAATACGCGCTTATACACACATACACACACACACACACACTCAAACCCATTCTAGGGTGTTACTGAACCTATCACTAATGGGTACCCCACCAAATCCAAGGTTCTCGCTTAACCTTCAGCTCTAATACCAAATGTAACGAACGAGAATTTCGACCATCAAAAAATTGATACTAATACGTCCACAGTATTGTGTACCGACGAATTAGATGCCGAAAAACCCAAAAGTTAGGGGACAAGAAAAAGGAAGGAAAAAAGAAAGAAAATCAAACAATAGAATCTCACAGCGAAACAAATAATCTATAATATAAAAAAAATCTTTCAACAAGAGCAAAACTGTAAAATGTATATATACAGACATCGATCAGAGTATACTAAGCAATTTTTGCCCGGACAGTTTTAACAGCCTGTCCTTACAATTGCTGATAAATACAACGATGAATATAGCGGAAAAATAAGCATCTATGTGAATACATCCCTGGGCCTCCATGTGAGGAACGGGTTTTTCGACTCCTGAAAATCGACATTAATACGTCCACTGTATCAACCGCTGAGCAATCGAAGGCCGGAAAACCGAATTGTTAGGGTTAAAGAAGAAGAGGTAGAAGAAGAAAGAAAGAAGAAGCAACAGAAACAATATCGGAATCTCACAATCGCAGCGGAACAAATATAATAGTTAAATAAATATCTTTAAACAGAATCACTATATTATTATTACATTACATCACATTACATTACATTATCAGAGTTTACAACAACAAACAGCGGAAAAGAAATACTATATACTAGTTGATACGCCATGCGATCCAGCTTGCCTCCAGATCTCTACAGCAACTCCAGAATTCTAGAATGACCTGATAACCTGACTCCAGACTGCCCTTGTGGAAATTGGTGGGCACCTAGAGTTTAGAAAGGGAACAATAAGCTCCAGGTCAGTCATGGGCCTGGTGTGAGATCTTAAAACAGTTTATCTTTAAAGACAAACAAAGAAATATTTTAAAATAGATCTGCAATGCTTTTAGAAAATGTAACTACCATAAGGCCCCCGCCATACACACCACGCAAACGCAGAATTGGGGGAGATTTCTCCTTATGATAGTCAAACATGCCTGATACACAAATTTCTTTGATATTATTACTATAAGTGCAAAGTGCAGGAAAACATTTCGAAAGTACATTATTAATCTTAGCCAGCATAGGTACCATTATAGTATGCCTACTATAGCTACCATATTGATGGCAGGTTCTACAACTAAAACCGTACAAGGTTCGTATTGTTTCTTTGGATTTTCCAACAAATGGTTAGTTCAAGGAACTTCCCATTGCCATATGGGTATGCCTCTGGAAGGATGCCCCAAGAACCTAACCGGATCTCTGCCAATACAAGGCCGGGTTACCTCTGCAAAAGTGGGTAACTACTGACACGAGTATGCCATCCCCCGGTTGTAAACAACCTTTATCTGAGGATCCTCAATACCAACAAACACAAAGTAATAAATTTGCAGCAACAACATAGGTTAAGTATCTGGGCTCCATACCATGATAGCACCTCTATCCAGAAGGAAATGAACATACCCTAAGGGGCGCTACCCCCTATAACCTTGCTGCATTCTTCCAGTTTTGACCATTCCGTGGAGTGAGGTCCGACGAAGTCTCGTCCACAAAGCTATGCTTTTCACAAAAGCCATGCTTTGATCAATAAATGATCAACAACACTTCGTATGTCACATTACCAAATTGGGAATGTATCACTAGTAACCATCAACTACATAACCTCTGAGCTCGTACGTCTCAGAGAAGGGTGTTAAGCTAAGAGAATAAATTTTCCGCCACCAACAGAAATGTATTTGATAGAAACCGGCTTTACATCTCAAATTGTAACGTCAGACACACATCCATACAAGTCCGCTCCGGGATCGAACGGAACCGAAGGCACTTCTAAAGAAGCCCTTGTAATTCGAATATTCACTAATCACGTCTGGACTTTCCTTCACAAAGGGTGATAAAATCTCTATATCGGGGATCAGCCGATGCAAAGACATTCAACCATAATCCTTCCATTTTCGAAAGTATCCGGTCTTCAACACCGGTCTTCAATTGCTATCCATTACGACGTATCACTATTCGGAATGGGATTTATGACCCAAAGGTCCTCTCCCGGCTAAACCGAATAACGAGCGCTTATTTTAAAATAAGTGTAGCATTCAAATTCAAGAAAATCATAACAAATGACCATTTAAATGTAAATATTGATAGTCGGTTATTTAACAATCAATAGATATGTACAACATCACCAGATTCCAAATAATTTCCTAAATTATTTATTTTCCAAAAACATCTTTACAATATATATATATATATATTTCCACACTTCAACCATTTGAAAACAAATTTCAAATCACTTTTCACCTTTACAACTTTTGAAAACAAATTTCAAATCATTTTCCTTACGCGGAAACACTTCCAAATATTTATTCATTTTCACCAGAAATCTGCCGAGTTCAAATACTTTAAAATAATTTATAACACTTATCCAAAATATATCGGGAAGACACTTTGAAATAAAACTATTTTTCTTTAAACACTTTACTTAAAATATTAGTTATAAAAATATTATACCAATATTACATATAACTTAAGTCCAAACTAATTTTGAAAATAAAATTAGTAGATAGAGTATAACTATTTAAATAACTATTTTCTAAAACCAATATTGATTAAATCTTAGAAATAATCATTTCTATATCAACTTAATAAATCTTTACTTAAAGGATTTAAAACAATTTAAGAAGTTAATTTCTCCAAAGTATCGTTTTCAAAACCAATTCTAGAATTATATATATATGTGTGTGTGTGTGTGTCTGTGTGTGTGTATATATATATATATATATATATTTCGAAGCTACTTAGAAATTTTATTCTGCTTTCCAGGGAGAATACACTTTCATTTCAAAATGGTTCATTTAAACCAATTAAATAAATCCTTACCGATTTACTTTAGATTTACGTTCCAAATCCGTAAACTTATTTCCACATTTTCAAAAAAATAAATCAATGTTTATTTTTAAACAAATTTCCCTTTCCTTTATAAATTCCATGGTGAATTTAAAATTCCAAATATCCACTGATATACGATTTTCAAATCGATTTCAAATATTCACATTCAAGAACAATTCAATTTTTCAATTGATTTCAAAAACAACCAAATCAAATCCCATATTGATTTTCCAAGAAATTAAACACCAAATGAATTTCATTCTAATCTCAAATTGAAATCAATTTCTACTAAACCCCAAATCAATTTTCAAACTGATTCCAAATTCTTTTCAAAACACCAAATAAGTTTCCCAATGGATTTTCAAAAGATTTAAATTCAATACCCAAAAATCAATTCCCAAATGGGTTTCAAATTTTATTTCCTTTTAAAAATAAATTCCTTTTAAAGAAAATAAATTCCTTTATTTTTCAAACTCTTTAAAATCCGTATTTTGAATAAGTTCTTCAACCTTTGAATAATATTACCCGAAATCCATTTATTAAAGCTTTTCCCATATTTTGAAATTTTATTCAATAAGATTAAAAATAAAACTTATTATTTTAGAATTCCTTCTTTTAAATTTATCCAATTCTCAAAAATAAATTTTATTATAAACTTTCAACTTCAATTTTCAAAAAATCAAATTTTATTTATTTCCGGTATCTAACGATACCAAAATTATATTCGGCTAAATTTTAGCCTTCAACGATTTCAATCACAAAGATAATTACACAGAGATTATAAATAATCAACACACAACATTGAAACAAATCCAATTATTTGAGTAATCCAGTTGAATTCCTCCAACCTGTTTCCCTGCATCCACAGATGTTAGCACAATACCAATCCCGTTTCAAGACAGGATATCGCGGTACATGGGTTTATATAAATTATCATCCGCTATTATGCGGCGCAATAGGGCCTCATCCGCTATATAATGCGGGAAATCAACTCCAAGTACATATATAATACCAATTCCACTTCAACGTGAAATATCGCGGTATATGTGTTTAATATAATAACCTCCGCTTAATATGCGGCGTGTAGGTTCTATTTCAATACAACAGATAACGACCATCATTCAGTCACAAAATCAAGCAATTTTAAATTTAACTATTTAAAATTTAAATCGAAACAAATTCGATTGAGTGAGATGTTCTCACCTTGCTTCCAATACAGTTGCAGTGTTTTATTTCGAATAAAATTAAACACACGTTTAATTTTACCCTAAATTATCACTAGCTCCAATCGATTCCAATCTAGCTCCATCGCGTAGTATTCGACAATATGAACCAGACGCAAGTCGTTTCGTGTGAAACGGACCTCGTATGAAAAAGTTATGGCATTACAAAGTTTATACGATTTAATATAAATCAATTTCAATTTTATTTTTAATTTCTAACCCTAGATTCAATTAGAGCCGCACATTCCTGGAGATGAAATCAAGGCCGTGCTTTTCCTTTCTCCTCCATTAGGTTACACACGTAAGAAATAACCCATGGCCGCCTTCTTTTCATGAATTTTTACAACCATTTCAAACGTTTTGAAGACGATCGGCCTACGCCAAAGGAAAGCTCATCTCGAGACAAGCTATCACCAGAAAATCGATCAAGCTCGGTTGTATTTTCACCTTGAAAAACGTGAAAGACTGCTGCTCCTTTGAACGCATATTGTCTTTGATTCGTTGCTCTAAAATCCATCATCACCGTATGGATTTATAGATCTCATGAAGCTCTACGTTTTTGTAGTTGAAATATTTTCGTGAATGTGAATGGATTGGAAGAGATTAAGAGGAGAAGAAGTGAACATTTCGGCCATTGAATATGGGTGGCGGCTGAAGCTTGAAACCCTAGGGTTTGTGCAAAACAAAGAAAATGAGGTCCTTATATAGAAAATATTCACGCACTATTCACCCAAAAAATTTCCGAACTCCAAACGAAACGTGCCGCCTGGCGTTTATAATGTTTTACCCTATTCCGAACACAATGGAATATATATTGGAAGCCAATTCAATCATATTTGAAAGATATGTTTTCAAATCGACTATTTAAATTTAAAATTCACTTAAACCGATTTCAGTGCGTTTTAGCTTGCCCCGGACAAACCGTAAGTCCGATTGACACGAAATTTGAAATATTAAAATAATTTAACATTACGGATCCAATGAAACTAGTTTCTTAAAAATCCGAGACAGTTTGAAAAATGACTAATTTTACTCGTCAATTAAATATTAAAATATTCAATTTCTACAATTTGACTTTTAATTCGATTTTAAAAGTTCTATAACATCATTCTAATTCAAATAAGATTTAATTCAACTTTATAAATTAATTTTAATCAAATTAAACCCAATTTCCACTTATTTCAGTAATTTCAAATATTAAATTATCGATTAAATTATCCAATTAAATCTTGATATTCGAAATATAATTTTATTCGACTTACAAATTTTACTTGTTAATATTTAAAATAAATTAAATATACGAATTTCAAATGATAGAATTCTGGGTCGTTACAAACTTTCCCTCTTAAAAGAATTTCGTCCTCGAAATTGCCAAGTAAGAAAAAGTCTTGAAATCCATTAACTTTTAACTTTTTTTCTTCAAAGAAACCGTTCCAACTCGATTTCAAATTCATTTTAATTTCTTAACTTTTCCAAAATCCGATGGTTACACTTTTCTAGTTCAACTCCTACATTTTTATTTCAATTTATAAATTGACTTTTCGTTAACATAAATTTTCCAAAAAATTTCAATTTTTTTTCTAACTCCCAAAATTTACGGAAAATTTTGGCAGAGTCTCCCTTGTACGGAAGAATTTTTGCAATTTCACAAGAGATATAAATATATATATATATACATCGACCCACACAGTCGGAAAACAGAAAAACAGTTCATATTCCCTATTTTTATTGCGTAGGCGTACCTTTTTGGCATTTTTAAGCAAAGCAGTTATTTATTAGCATTTTAGCGTGACCAAATCCAGCCAACTACATACCCGGTACCTGTACTTACTCAATTTAAACATGTAAGTGACATATATATGAAATTCATTTACATTTCACTAATTTTCAATCGAAAAACACATGGTTTTCATAAGCAATGCAATCAAAATAATTCCCATAAGCATTTATAAGGTTTCAATACAAATTTTAATTACTTACAACCAATTCACATTAGTTCACGTTCAATTCAAATTCAATTACATAGCTTTCCATTTATCAATTCAATTTCATTAACACTTAATGGATTATATACAATCAACTAACAGTCATATAACAACCAAATCATAACCAACATAACCAAATTTGTTAAATTTACATTCATTATCCTATATCAATTCTTTTACATTTGATTGATTAATATTCAATTCATTAGTTCAATTCAATTGCTAATTCATTTAACAAATAAGGTTGAATTTCATTTATATAACTCAAGTTCATATTCATCACTTCACTTTATCAATTTACTTCGATACCAAAATCAACTTCATTCAACATCACTTAAGTTATATTCCATTTCAAACATCATTTGTTTAACTTCACTTAAATTTCCACTTATAAATCTAATTCAGATTCCAATTCTATTTAACTTTTACCAAAGTGAAATCTGTATTATTTCATATTATAAGTTCAAAACTCGTTTCACTTATATTCAACAATTACAACTTGGATTTTAATTTCAAATTTGTTTATCACAACCAAACTTCAATTTCCAATTTACTATGGTAGCAAATCCATCACATAGAAACTCGAAAATGATACTGAGAATGCTGCAGTCATCACCCTTATTATTTCCCAGCAACAGTAGCGAATCCAGTGCTTTAAATTCTTGCAAAAAATTTCCTTTTACTTATAACTCACATTTATAAGTCTTTTTCTTATATAATTTCACTATTCCACTTCACTTACATAAGATTATTCCAAATTGATTTATCTTACTTAATAACATCTTTAACTTTGAAAAACAACTTTCAAAATAGACGGGATTCAAAACTTTCAAATTCATAGTCCAAATTCATTTTTATTTACAACTCATATATATAAATATATTCATATAGTTTCACTTCATATATATAAGATTATTTCACAATTGTAAATCACATTAATTATAATTCCATACTTAATAATTCATTTTCTTATACAATTACTCTTTTACAATATGTTTTATTTAACTTATTCAACCAACTTTTATTAACTTGCATATATTCTTACATTTTCAACAACCAAACAATCAATTTATATACACTTTAATAATTCTGAAAAATTATTTCTTTATATATAAAATATAATCAAGGTAAAATTATTTCATTTACCCAATTTAAAATGATACTATGTCGGTTTATCTCGTTTAAGAGTTTAGAAACCCCTATCGATAATATAGCGTCCCACATACCGACCAGAATTCACAAACAACTCAACGGATAAGCAAACACAATATAAAACATTTTTATATTCACTAACAAATACGCGCTCGTATGTATGATTACACTCACACTCATTCTAGAGTACTACTGACACTATCTCTAATGAGTAATTCCCAACAGAGCCAAGGTTGTCGCTTAACCAAATGCTCTGATACCAAATGTGAGGAACGAGATTTTCGACTCCCGAAAATCGATATTAATACGTCCACTGTATCAACTGCCCAGCAATCGAAGGCCTAAAAACCGAATTGTTAGGGTTAAAGAAGAAAAGGTAGAAGAAGAAAGAAAGAAGAAGCAATAGAAACAATATCAGAATCTCACAATCGCAGCGGAACAAATATAATAGATAAATAAATATCTTTAAACAGAATCACTATATCAGTTATTACATTACATCACATTACATTACATTATCAGAGTTTACAACAACAAATAGCGGAAAAGAAATACTATATACTAGTTGATGCGCCACGCCATCCAGCTTGCCTCCAGATCTCTACAGCAACTCCAGAATTCCAGAATGACCTGATAACCTGACTCTAGACTGCCCGTGTGGAAATTGGTGGGCACCCAGAGTTTAGAAAGGGAACAATAAACTCCAGGTCAGTCATGAGACTGGTGTGAGATCTTAAAACAATTTATCTTTAAAAACAAACAAAGAAATATTTTAAAATAGATCTGCAATGCTTTTAGAAAATGTAACTACCATAAGGTCTCCTGCCACACACACCATGCAAACGCAGAATTGGAGGAGATTTCTCCTCATGATAGTCAAACATGCTTGATACGCAAATTTCTTTGATATTATTACTATAAGTGCGAAGTGCAGGAAAACATTTCGAAAGTACACTATTAGTCTTAGCCAGCATAGGTACCATTATAGTACGCCTACTATAGCTACCATATTAGATGGCAGGTTCTACAACTAAAACCGTACAAGGCTCGTATTGTTTCTTTGGATTTTCCAACAAATGGTCAAGCCAAGAAACTTCCCATTGCCATATGGGTATGCCTCTGGAAGGACCCCCCCGAGAACCTAACCGGATCTCTGCCAACACAAGGCCGGGTTACCTCTGCAAAAGTAGGTAACTACTGACACGAGTACGCCATCCCCCGGTTGTAAACAACCTTTATCTGAGGATCCTCAATACCAACAACCAAAAAGTAATAAATTTGCAGCAACAACATAGGTTAAGTATCTGGGCTCCATACCATGATACCACCTCTATCCAGATGGAAATGAACATACCCTAAGGGGCTCTACCCCCTATAACCTTGCTGCATTCTTCATGTTTTGACCATTATGGGTTGTGAGGTCCGACGAAGTCTCGTCCACAAAGCTATACTTTTCACAAAAGCCATGCTTCGATCAACAAATGATCAACAACACTTCTTATGTCACATTACCGAATTGGGAATGTATCACTAGTAACCATCAACTACATAACCTCTGAGCTCGTACATCTCAGAGAAGGGTGTTAAGCTAAGAGATTAAATTCTCTGCCACCAACAGAAATGTATTTGATAGAAGCCAGCTTTACATCTCAAATTGTAACGTCAGACACACATCCATACAAGTCCGTTTCGAGATCGAACAGAACTGAAGGCACTTCCAAAGAAGCCCTTGCAATATGGATATTCACTAATCACGTCCGGACTTTCCATCACAAAGGGTGATAAAATCTCTATATCGAGGATCGGCTGATGCAGAGACATTCGACGATAATCCTTCCATTTTTGAAAATATCCAGTCTTCAATACCGGTCTTCAATTGCTATCCTTTATGACGTATCACTATTCGAAATGGGGTTTATGACCCAAAGGTCCTCTCCCGGCTAAACCGAATAACGAGCGCTTATTTTAAAATAAGTGTAGCATTCAAATTCAAGCAAATCACAACAAATGCCCATTTAAAGGTAAATATTGATAGTCGATTATTTAACTATCAATAGATATGCACAACATCACCAGATTCCAAATAATTTCTCAAATTATTTATTTTCCAAAAATATCTTCACAAGATATATATATATATATATATATATATATATATTCCATACTTCAACCATTTGAAAACAAATTTCAAATCACTTTTCATCTTTACAACTTTTGAAAACAAATTTCAAATCATTTTCCTTACGCGGAAACACTTCCAAATATTTATTCATTTTCACCGGAAATCTGCCGAGTTCAAATACTTTAAAATAATTTATAACACTTATCCAAAATATATCGGGAAAACAATTTGAAATAAAACTATTTTTCTTTAAATACTTTACTTAAAATATTAGTTATAAAAATATTATACCAATATTACATATAACTTAAGTCCAAACTAATTTTCAAAATAAAATTAGTATATAGAGTATAACTATTTAAATAACAATTTTCTAAACAATTGTTGATTAAATCTTAGAAATAATCATTTCTATATCAACTAAATAAAAATTTACTTCAAGGATTTAAAACAATTTAAGAAGTTAATTTCTCCAAAGTATCCTTTTCAAAACCAATTGTACAATTATATATATATATATATATATATTTCGAAGCTATTTAGAAATTTTATTCTGCTTTCCAGGGAGAATACACTTTCATTTCAAAATGGTTCATTTGAACCAATTAACTAAATCCTTACCGATTTACTTTAGATTTACGTTCCAAATCCCTAAACTTATTTCCACATTTCAAAAAAATAAATCAATGTTTATTTTTAAACAAATTTCCCTTTCCTTTATAAATTCCATGGTGAATTTAAATTTTCATATATCCACTGATATACGATTTTCAAATCGATTTCAAATATTCACTTTCAAGAACAATTCAATTTTTTAATTGATTTCAAAAACAACCAAATCAAATCCCATATTGATTTTCCAAGAAATTAAACACCAAATGAATTTCATTCTTCTAATCTCAAATTGAAATCAATTTCTACTAAACCCCAAATCGATTTTCAAACTGATTCCAAATTCTTTTCAAAACACCAAATACATTTCCCAATGGATTTTTGAAAGATTTAAATTCAATCACCAAAAATCAATTCCCAAATGGGTTTCAAATTTTATTTCCTTTTAAAAATAAATTCCTTTTAAAGAAAATAAATTTCTTTATTTTTCAAACTCTTTAAAATCCGTATTTTGAATAAATTCTTTACCCTTTGAATAATATTACCCGAAATCCATTTATTAAAGCTTTTCCCATATTTTGAAATTTTATTCAATAAGATTAAAAGTAAAACTATATTATTTTAGAATTCCTTCTTTTAAATTTATCCAATTCTCAAAAATATATTTTATTATAAACTTTCGACTTGAATTTTCAAAAAATCAAATTTAATTTATTTCCGGTATCTAACGATACCAAAATTATATTCGGCTAAATTTTAGCCTTCAACGATTTCAATCACAAAGATAATCACACAGAGATTATAAATAATCAACACACAACATTGAAACAAATCCAATTATTTGAGGAATCTAGTCGGATCCCTCCAACCTGTTTCCCTGCATCCACAGATGTTAGCACAATACCAATCCCGTTTTAAGACAGGATATCGCGGTACATGGGTTTATATAAAATATCATCCGCTATTATGCGGCGCAATAGGGTCTCATCCGCTATATAAAGCGGGAAATCAACTCCAAGTACATATATAATACCAATTCCACTTAACATTACGGATCTACTAAAATAAGTTTCGTCGAAATCCGAGACTGTTTAAAAAATGACTATTTTTACTCGTCGATTAAATATTAAAGTATTCAATTTCTACAGTTTGACTTTTAATTCGATTTTAAAAGTTCTATAACATCATTCTAATTCAAATAAGATTTAATTCAACTTTATAAATCAATTTTAATCACATTAAACCCAATTTCCACTTATTTCTGTAATTTCAAATATTAAATTATTGATTAAATTATCCAATTAAATCTAGATATTCGAAATATAATTTTATTCGACTTGCAAATTTTACTTGTTAATATTTAAAATCAATTAAATATACGAATTTCAAATGACAGAATTCTGGGTCGTTACACTCCAACTCTTCTTCAGAAGTTTCAAAGCATCTAAACTAATCTGTAATATGCTTGGCCTGATCCAAGCATTATAACAAAATAACGTCCGAGTCAGTCTGGAAAACCAGCATGAAAACAACACACCCAACTGGATTTTCAGGTTATAAGGAATCTTTTGAAAATCAAAAGTATCACATAAGTCCACGCCGCACATAAACCTGGATGGGTTTTACCATACGATAACCAAAATATTTTCTATAGAAAATTTAGTGATACAATAATAATGTCTTGGGTGTTCAATATAAATATGAATCATTGTTGAAATGGTTACATTGGTTACATTTGACAACATATTTAGGTATACAAAGAAAACCGCTAAGTTACGTGCATATAAATGAATTTTCCATGGAAACCTCAACGAGACCGATCTTTTATGAAAAGGATCAGAAAATACTTTTCGAACGTCGTATATCTCTAGATAAAATACATCATAAGGTAAACACAGCTGGGCCATCATCCTAACACTCACATGAACAATGTGTACCAAGTATCAACAACTCCCCTCTAGCAACATCTCTAAGCATACTCTAGATATGGAGTTGTCGTACCCCTCATAGGTCAGCTAAACCCCAGGATCATGCATCCTACTCTGTATTCAACCATTTTCCCGATGTCGAGGCAACGTTCGGCATTTTCATACGAGTTTTCAACAAAACTTAATCATATAATGAATCCCACATAGATTCGATCATCTCAATAGATTCTAGAACCACACATGGTTTCCATCATTCACTTCCAAAATAGAGAACCCATATCTCAGCCTTGAAGTGGTTTTCGATAAGTAGAATACTTACCGATCCCGGTCTCTCCAAGACTGAGTCGATGAATATGGTCTTATTCAATAATAATGAGAATGATTGCATAAGGAACTATTTCTGTATACTTCATATAACAAGTAATCATACTCGTACTATCATTTCATGCAAGGCATGGACAAGTTATATAAACGGACTTTTAATCCCTTATTTAATTAATTTATCCTTTATTGATTTAAAACCCTTCATTTAGTAAAACACATTTTTATCAAATGAAACTCCTTTTATAAATCAAGTCTTCCTTCATTAATTAATACTCCTTTATTAAACAAAACTTCATTGATATGTTTATTTATGTATGTATATATATATATATCTAAATTCTCTTTTAAAAAGATATATACTCTAATATATATATATGATTGTTCGTCTGTACCTTTTTAATATTTTAAAAGCATTCATATACTTTTTTTGATAGTATAAGTATATTTATGGATCACTAAACAAGTTTACCTATTTTAAAAGCAAGCTCAAAGAGGTTAAAACCACTTCTATTTAAGTTAGAGATAGGAATAACCCCAAACAATACCCCTTTTGGTGTTAAGCATGGAACGAAAGCTCGACACCACCATAATCAAGAAGGTCAGTTAAGGAAAATCCAAATCTCAAATCCTTCTATAAATTTATCTTATAACACTTTCTATATTTTTATAAAAGATCATAATACTTGTTATTATCTTTAAAAAGTTCCTTATTAAAAAATCTATTTATGCTTATAAAACTTTTCCATTTTAAAAAAATATAATTCAAGGGTGTAAAAACAAATGTCACAAAAAACACTGTTTGCAACAACCCAAAACACTCCACATTTAATCATTATCTTTAAAGTTCTATTTTCAAGTTCAATTTCATTTAAAGGTTAGACAAATGTTGTTTTAAACAATTATCATGACAAATCCAAAACCATTTACATGTATTTACTTACCAAATAGTCATTTGTAAATATAATTATATTTTCAAGTATAAATAGTAATAAGGGTTAAAAGCAAGTGTTGTTTAAAATACCATTTACAACTACGCAAAATCCTTACTTATTATTATAATAAATCTTTGAACATTTATTTAAAGCTTAAGCATATCTACAATTTTATAAATTTATAGAATACCTCTTTATATAAATTTTCCCAAACTACTTATTTGACTTAAGTGTTAGAACCGAAAACCCTTTTTATTCTATTGATGGAATATTTAATTCGATACTTAAAACTTGTGTGTGTGTATATATATATACACACACTTTAAAACACTTACTAATATGTTAAAACTACTTAAAATTATATTTTGATATATATACACTAGCATATTTGTAAGGAAAGATATTTAATATTAAGGAAGATTTAAAAAGATAATATAATATAAAACCTTCAATTTACCTTAAATTAAATATTTAACTTATTAAGTAAAAAAACTATATATATTATAACGACCCGGCTTTTTCAACAGTTAATTTGTGATATTTAAAATGAATTTAAATAATTAATTTGGAATAAAATTTGTTTTCAATATGAAAAGTTGGTTTGATTTAATAAAAAGAACTCAGAATTTAAATATAACAATAAATTGAATAAATTAAATAACAATTGACAATTGGGTAAATTATTTAAATATGAAATTGTAAGCTTATTGGAAATATTTTAACGGCTTATAAATTTTATTGATAATACTGGAAGTAATAGATGGGCTAAAATTGAATTTAACTGCCGTTTGTTCAATTTTAAATTTACATCGTTAAAACTGACATTTTAAAATAACCTTCCGAGGCAGAGTCTCGGAATTCAACGAAACCAGTTCCTTTGGATACGTAATATTGAATTATTGCCGGATTTCAGATTTCGTAATTTTTGGAGTGACCGTGTGATTGCACGATAAGAATACGTGCTATAATTGAATTCGAGAAGATTTATATAACGTTTAAAAATAAAATAATCAGCGTAGCTTCCTCAACACACCATCGTTCGTCTTCCTGAATACGCTTCCTATCCTTCTTTTTATTCACGAGGCTTCTCTTGTTTATACCTTCGTTCGGCTTCTCCAATACGCCTCGATCGCTCTTAAAAGTCACGTCTCCTTCCCTTTATCATTTCGTTCCTTCAGATCGAAGGCCAGTAACGCAAAACTAAACAAATAAAAAAATCAAATTAATGGCCGCTTATTTCCTTTAAATCGTGAATCAGAACCCCCCTTTCGTTTTTCCCCTTTCTTCTCTTCAAGGCCAAATTCATGGCAACTAAAAAAAAAGAAAAAAAAAGAAACCCTAAATCATTCGCGTCTGAGTTAAATGGGAGGGCGCGCGCGAGTGACAGGGAGGAAGCGGCGACCTTGTTGAGTCGTGATTCTCGAGCAGTGGAGGTCGCGGGCGAGTTGCTCTATGCAAGCGAGGGGGAGGCGACAAAGGGAGGGCAGGCCGTTCGCCTTGGTGTTGGGCCGCGTGGGTGTCGTGTGGTAAGGAGGCGACGTGGTGAAGACTGTGGTGCTGTGCGTCGCGGCAGTGTTGGCTCGTGAGGCCGCGTTGTTCCTGGGGGATGCAGTGGTTCTCGCGCACGCGAGTGGTAGCTTGGTGGTCGCGCAGCTAGGGTTCCTCAGTGTTTCATGATCGTTGGTGGTCTCGAATCTCGGCAGTGAGGTATTTTACTTATTTGCTTTTTAATTTAATAAATTTGCATATTTTGATTTTGCTAGATTTATTTATAATAGTCTGGTGAAAAAGAAAACTTGTTTAATTAATTTGTTTTGATTAATTCAGCTAATAAAACGATTTTTAGAAGAAAATGTTTTCTGTTTAAAAACTATGGAATTAGTAAATGGAATTTATTAACAAATAATAATGTTTAAATTGTTCCAAATATTTAAAAAAATTCAATTTTTGAAGTATCAGTTCATTAACTTATAAAATGAAATTTATCAATCGATTATTTTGAATATTTATAAAATCATATAAGGTTTAAAATTGAGAAATAATTAGCTTAAATAAGTTGAAGTCAATTAAAATATTGAACGATAAATTTATTATTCGATCGGTCAAATATTAATAAAATTCACGCAATTGTTATACAAGGTGAAAAGTATGGAAATGAGTCAGGATTGGATTGGATTGGCAAAATAGAAAGGGAAAGAGGTGAGTTAATCTCACTCAGTTAAGTTTAAAATTTGAATTGTTGAATTTAAATTTAATTGTTGAATTGCTTGAATAATGGTTGAATTAGTGAATAATTAAATAGGCCCTATACACCGTGAAATAACGGATGTTAGAATATTAATCCCATATACTGCAATATTTAACATTGAAGTGAAATTGTTATTTTATTGTGCTAACATCTGTGGATGCAGGGAAACAGGTTGGAGGGATCCAACAGGATTCCTTAAAACTATTTATTTTATTTTGTATATATGCTGTTCTGTGACAGGATGATATATTGAGTTGGGTGGTTTTATAGATAATTGAATTATCAACTGTTGAATAACAAAGAAGTTGAAAATTGAAATTTCTATTACCGTTGACAAATTAATTTGTAGAAGTAAAATAAAACTCAAATAGAAAATATTTATTTGAAATTTGAATCTACTTTAAGTGAGAATGAAGAAAAGAAATACAAGTATATTTTTTTTTTACTTAAGTTAAACTTTCATGTGATAATGTTGAGTTTTGGAAAATTTAAATTATAAATTTATACTTGAAGGAATATTGTAATTGATAAGTGAATTAAAGAAAATGGAATTGTTTGCACAAAAAATGGACAAACACCTCAAAGCCGTATGATTTAGTTGATTTTATGTTGTTCTTAGTAATTTGGGTGAGTTATGCCAATATATAAAAAGCAGGGACTAAACTGTAAAAGACACACAGATTTATAGTGGTTCGGCCAGAACGTGCCTACGTCCACTTTATATGTTATTCTCCCTTTTCTTTCAGATTACAAGTACAAAGCTTTGTATACAAGTATATGAAAGTTGTTTGAAAGTTCCTTCCTTGCTTGAGCTCTCAAACTTGTCTGCCATTGTTGTACCCCTGCCCCTCTATTTATAGAGTGAGGCTGGGGGCAGAGGTCCTGGAAGTATATAGCTGCTGGTGGGCCTGGGCTGGAGCGCTCTGGCCTGGCAATTTGGTTCGGTCGTGTCTTCTTGGCCTTGATTAGGCAGTGGTTAAGATGGTTCGATTGGTGGTAGGAGATGGTTGGACCGGTGGTTCATTTGGTAGTGTATGAAATGAAGGTTGATTCGGTGGACAGGAGGTTTATTCGGCAGGCATGGTTCGGTGGTAGCTCGGTGGAGTTTGGTTCGGCAGGGAGGTTGGTTCGACGGAGTTTGGTGGGCTTTTGGACCGGCTATAGGTGGTTCGGTGATGGTGGGCTGCGGCAGTGAGTTGGTTCGGCAGTGATGTGGGAGGTAGGTTGGCCCAGTGGGTGTTAGAGAGGGTTTGGTTCGGCAATGAAGCATTGGGTCTGATTCGGTGGAGGTTTGGTTCGATGGTGGCTCCCCTGGTTCGGTGGTGGTGAAACGCACCCAACATTTGCCCCCCAAAATGGGGAATATGTCATCATATGTCGCGCTTTGTTTCCTGGATATCTTCATTCGGCCCCTGAGTGCCGAACCTATTGGTCCGGTATCCTATATTTGCCTATAAATAGGGGATGCACACTTTCACTATTCCTTACTGATCCTAAATAGCCGAACCAGATTCTTCCTTCTACCGAATCAATTATACTGCTGAAGCCTTTTGACTACCGAACCAGGTAATTGCCGGATGGCTTTAATATTTTTGAACGACCGAATGTCATTGAGAACGTAAGTGCCGAATGTCCCTTAGCCTAGATCTGCCGAATGACTCTGGTGATGATTACCGAATGAACATTATGTTGTAGATGCCGAATGAACCTGCGTTTTAAGTGCCGAATGGGCTTGAGTGTCGAATGAACTTTTATATTTGAACCTTGAGTGAAAACCCAGACTTATTTATGCTGGCTCGCTTTATACACTTGTTTGCTTATATTTCCATACTTCTTGTTCTAACACTATGTCTCTCGCTTTTGCGTATGCAGATAAATGTCTCAAAAAGTGGAAACCCGATCCGATAAACGGAAGTCCAAGGACAGAGCAGAGTCCTCCATAGTGCCCCCAGTTCGGGCCGAACGTCCTGGGCCTGCTCCGAGATCGCTAGTAGATGGGTATGGCCCCCAGAAGCTCTTGAATTCTCTGCCCGACTGCTTTCCTAGCTCCCTCAGGGAGGAGCAGCTTGATGTCATCTCTCGTTCCTTTGGGATTGACAGGGCTAGCATGCTATTGCCGGGAGATGGAGTGATGCCGTATAATCCCCCCGAAGGATATTTTGCATACAGTAGGTACCACTGCATATGTGGGGCCATTCCTCCCATTAATACCTGGATAGTCAGCTTTATTACTTATCTGAAGGTGGCTCCTTTCCAGCTTCAGCCCAATTCCTACGCCATCTTGGTGTGCTTATACATTATTTTCCAGAGAAGGTACGGGCGCCCCCTTCCAATCGGGAGATCCGGTATCTATATAACTTGAGGGGTTATAAGAAGGGATCTCCGTACGTTAGCTTGGAAGCGGCTGTTCCTTTCAAACCAGTCCTGGACCTATACTCAAAGTTCACCATGTTTAAGAAAGAATGGTTTTTTATCAGGGACGATTCTGTCTCCTTCCGCCTCTTCACTTCTGGCTGTAAGTTGAACTTTATTTACAGTTTCTTTGTTCCGACTGCAGTGCTCCTTCTGATATGCTTCTCTTTCTTGCTAGCGACAGGTGGCTTTGCAGTCGTAGAGAGTGATTCCCTGGTCCAGATGGCTGTGGAAATAAAGGCCATTTCGGGACGGGACAGGTCGGCTTCTTTCCTGATCAGGAATACTACTCTCCTGGAGCACAACTTGATCCTGCCACACCAATCCGTGGTTAAGCAGAGAGACACGGCTGAGGAGAAGGCTGCCAAAGCCAAGGAAGGGGCCACGGTGAAGAGTGGCAAGAGGGAACCTTTTACAAAGCCTCCCGTTGTTGGGGGCAAGAAGCTCAAGAAGTCCGACGGTCCCTCTCCTAGTACTTGCCCACTTGCTCCGGGAGAGGAAGAAGTAGAGGAAGATAGAGGTGAAGGTGAAGGAGGAGATGTACAGATCGGTAGGGCGTTGGTGTCTTAACCTCCGGGCAAGCGGGAGAGATTCATGAGTGGACGGATGATGCTTTCCGTCAAGCTTTTGGGGAGTCGGAGGAAGGATCGGCTTTGGTTGAGAAGGCAAAGGGGGTTGACAAGACTGGGGCTGGCGCCGATCCATTTTCTGAGAGTTCTTCAGCTAAAGCGATTCCAGCGATTCAAGGTGAACTTTTGACTTCTGCAGACTCCATTTATGATAGGGACTTAGGAATACTTTATGGTTCGCTTCCGTCCTGGACTGAGATTCAGGACTTATTGCAGTATTCTACTCCTCCGTAGGGTTTGTATAACATACGTACCTTCTCATTCTTTTTAAGTTAACATACTTCTTGAATTATGGATCATTGCATGTTCGTAACACTTGGTTTTTATTTCAGGAGCAGGTAAAGCGGCCAAGTCATCAGATATCCGGCACCGCCTTGAACAGTATAAGCTATTCAAAGCTTCTGCCAAACCAAAGCCTCCAACTGCCCGTCCTGGGGATGTAGTTAGATATCGCCCCCTTCTTGGAGTTATTTAGGAAGATATGCAAAAGAGGAAGAGGAGGCATTCCTTGTTTGATTCACCACCTGGTCCTCAGCCTCCAACTCAGCCTTCCCGAGATACCACGGAGGAGACCACGGAGTTTGTCCCCTCTCCGCACCCTTCCGAGAATCCTACTGTTATCTGCATAAAACGTCTCGACGTGCCTCGCAATCCCTTTGCCGGCCACCCGGATTTGGACCCAAGCTCTCAGGATATTTTATTTGACGAGGCCACGGGCGAGCATCTTCTCCCCCGCAATCCCATGGTTCGGGTTCTTGATGAGGCTAAGTCCCTAGATCTGGATCTGCTCACTACTCGGATAGATGCTATGGGGGACGAAGCCAAGGCCAACATCGATCGGGTCGCAGAGGAGGTCAAGAAGTTAATGGAACATCACGCCCTATTGGCCAAGGCCGGGGAGGAGATAGGGAGTGCCAATATAAGGTTGCGGTTAGTGGTTGCTGATCAGGCCAAACAGCTTGACGACCAGGCTATTCAAATTTCGCAGCATGAAGCCGACTCCCAACGACCGAAGAAGGCCATGGAAGAGGCTAGCAGAGCTGAGTTGCAGAAAATGGAGGCCGTTTGCAAGAAACGCATTGACATGGCCATTACCACGGTTGATGAGGTTAGGAGGGAGGATCTCGAGCAGGTTGAAGAGATATCTGGGAGGCTTGAAGCTGCAGAACTTGCTCAAGCCAAGTTGAAAGAAGAGATGGAGGAGATGAGGAGATCCCTCCAGGCTGAGTGCTCGAGATACCGGCGGGAGAGGGATGTTGCAGCCACTAAGTTGTAGATTTCCGAGGCCCGGGTGAAGAGGTTTGAAGAGGATGAGGGGATGATGGACGATATGCTGCAGGACATGTACTTCCGCACTTGGAAGGAGGGCAGCTTATCCTGGATGGATGACTATCCCCGGGTTATGGCCAAGGTATGTCTTCGGGCTTTAGAGGAGGCCAGGGTTGATGCGGGTAAGGAAGGTGGAGCGGCCTTTAGTCTGGATGTAGTCACCGCTCAGTTTTCGAAGGAGGAGCAGGCGGCGGTGAAGGAGGGGATGCGGCTGCGTGCTGCGGAGGAAGCGGGTGTCCAATTGGAGGATGAGGATCAAGCGGCGGGCGCTGGTGAGTCTCTCATCTCTTTCTCTTATCTTTTTAGATTTTCATAACTTGATCGTTTACTGTTTGTTTAATGAATTCCTCTTCTGAATTGGACAGGTGGGACTTCCGATCAACATGCTGGGAGCTCCGACCCTGCGGCTAAGTAGGCATGGAGAGTTGGTAGGATGAGGGAGAAGCGTGGACGCAACTGGTTCCTTGTCCGGATTCGGCCACCTTTTGATTTTCTTTTATCGCTGTTTATGTTAGTCCAAAACATTGATGTGACTCTAATAATATTGTTTGTGGTGAATGACTTTATGTAATTTCATAACATAAGCTGATTCCTTTATGTTGTAATGTTATCGCTATTTTGTTGTGCTGTGTAAGTGATGTAACTATGCATGTTACTAGTGACTTGACTGTGCCTGATGCCAATTTTGTTGCTTAAAGTATAATTGTCTCATTTTGCAACGTAAATGTGATGTGTGAATATGAACTGCAGCTATGCATTAATGTATAAAAGTAGAAGGTACCGCCCTTCATGTTTCGGCTGTGGACGGCAACTTCGTGCGCCCTGTAAGACTAAGCACGGAATGTTGTTGAGTGTCTCGTCATCCGATTGTAAGTTTCTGTTCCCATTAGCGAGCGTTCCCTATTTCATGTCCTGTACTTTCAAGCACCGTTACGGAGAATAGAAGAAAGGTTTTAAATGAAATTGAAATATAGGAAAAGTAAAACTTCCAGTCACGGAAGGCCGTCGATGTTCTTAAGTTCGTGGCTAACGGGTTTCGTAGTCACTTTCCCTAGCTGTGGGTCTTCGAGACATTTGTCACCCATCTTACGCCTCTGCGGGGAGTTTTCTTTTTTACCACAGCCGCACTTAAGACACATCGGAGCCGATCGCGCACAGTAACTACCCGGGCCATTATGGCCCGTAATCGCGGGTATTATTCGATTTACTGTGGCCGGCTAGCGTGGGTGCTGATCGTCAACTGTGAACTGCCCCTGGCTGGCCACACCTTATGTTAGGGCTTATGATCGGTTCACAGTTGCCGGCGAGCCGAATCGCTGTAATGAGCTGCCATGGCATAATCGGCCTTATCGGTGGCTTATACTCGGCTTATTACAGTCGGCTTTAAGGGCCGAGGCAAACAATGAGTTAACTCGCGGTAGAGGGATACCGGAGCAAAGTGTCTCATTGGCGAGGGCATAGGATCGTAGCGTACCTGTTAGATTGTGTCCAGGTGGAATTGTGCTATGAAGCTCTGAATTGAAATGTCATCTGCAAAGGATTTTGTTCAATAGCAAAGGATAAAGCTTAACAAGTAGCCAAGATATAAAGGAACAAGTTAACTAGAGCCAAGTTTTTTAAAGTGGTTCGGCACGAAAATGCCTACGTCCACTGGTTCTCTTTGTTAATTCACTTCATATGGGCAGTACAAGTTAAGAAAAGTACCGACGGAGGTGTCAGATGTTCCATGCCCTCTGGAACACCTCTCCGTCCACTGTTGACAAAATATAAGCTCCGTTGTGGAGATCTTTACGAATTACATATGGTTCGTCCCAGATGGGTTTCAGTGCCCTGGGGCGCGGAAAGATTCGTTTGAGGACAAGATCTCCTTCTTGTAAGTTGCGATGCTTGACTTTGGAGTTGTACTGGGCTGCCACTTTTTGTTTGTGAGCTGCTACTTTGAGTGCTGCATCGTTTCTCCTTTCCTCAAGATCCAAAGACATGAGGAGGAGTTCTTTGTTTTCTTCTGGATTGTAGTGGATCCTACGGTGGGAAGGCACAATAGCCTCAACTGGGAGCATTGCCTCCGATCCGTATGCCAAAAAGAAAGGAGTATGTCCTGTTGATGTTCTGAAAGATGTGCGGTAGGCCCAAAGTGCCGTAGGAAGTTGATCCACCCAAGTGCCCTTTGACTTTTCAAGCTTCTTCTTGATCAGCGTTTTGAGAATTTTGTTGACAGCTTCGACTTGGCCATTTGCCTGGGGATAAGCCATGGATGAGAAGCTTTTGTGAATCACGTGCTCTTGGCACCAGTCGGCAAATTCCTCGCTGTCAAATTGAAGCCCGTTGTCTGATATGATTCTGAGCGGAACCCCGTACTTGCACAAAACGTTTTTGATTAAGAAGTTGATAACTTTAGTTGAAGATATTTTATTCAGAGGCTCCGCTTCCACCCATTTGGTGAAATAGTCAACTGCCACTATAGCATGTCTGGCCCCGCCTCGGCCCATCGGCACTTCGCCAATTAAGTCAATTCCCCATATTGCGAAGGGCCAAGGGCTGGTCATCTGAGTAATTTCATTGGTTGCTAGTCGAGGAATCTTAGCAAATTTCTGACATCTGTCGCATCTTCTGACGAAGTCTAAGGTATCTTTGTTTAAAGTGGGCCAGAAATACCCATATCGGAGTATCTTTTTTGCTAGGGTCTGCCCTCCGGTGTGGTCTCCACAACTTCCCTGATGGATATTGGATAGAATTTCCCTGGCTTATCTTCCAGCAACGCACCTCAATAAGGGGTTAGTGAAGCCGCGCCGATAGAGGATGCCTTCTTGCATTGTGTAGCGGGAGGCATTCCTTAGAATTTTTTTAATTTCATTTCCCCCGTCGGGTAGGGTGCCGTTTTGTAAGTATTCTCGGATAGGGGTCATCCATGTTTCTTCTTCGGTTGCAGCTATCAGATTTACTTGCTCGAAACTCGGGGTTAGTAGCCTTGAGACAGTTATCGTTCCAGAAGTGGTATCATCTCCCATGCTAGCTTGCTTTGCCAGCTCGTCGGCCTCTTGATTTTCTTCTCGAGGAATGTGTTTGATTAAATAGTGATCTAATTGATTAAGCAGTAGCCTGGTCTTCTTCAGATACGCTGTGAGTCGCTCTCCTCGAGTCTGGAATTCTCCCAGTATTTGATTTACAATAAGTTGAGAATCACTATGGAGACATAAAGAACTGACTCCAATTTCCAGTGCAAGTTCTAATCCGGCTATCACTGCTTCGTATTCTGCGTCATTGTTGGTGGAAGCGAATTCCAATCTTAGGGCGTAGTGCAGCTTCTTTCCCCTGGGGGTGATTATCACAACACCTTCCCCCGAGCCTTATTCGTTCGACGCCCTATCTACGAAGAGATTCCATTTGACGTCTTCTAACACCTCAGATTGCTCCCTACCTTCACCGGTGGTGAATTCGGCAATGAAATCGGCCATAGCTTGTCCCTTGATGGCGGTGCGGGGATGGTAGGTGATATCATATTGACTCAATTCAATGCACTATTTAAGTAACTGCCTAGAGGTATCGGGACGATGAATTACTTGCCTTAGTGGTTGATCGGTTAGAACTTGGATGGAATGAGACTGGAAGTAGTGTCGCAGTTTCCGTGACGTGATTAGTAAGCAGTACGCTAGCTTCTCAAGTTTAGGATATCTGGCTTCTTCCCCCGTAAACCTCTTGCTTATGAAGTACACTGGCCGTTGTGTGCGGTTTTCTTCTCTTACCAAAGTGGCGCTTAGAGCGGGGGTGACACAGCAAGATATAGGTATAGTTCTTCGCCTTCATTAGGAGTTGAGAGTACTGGTGGCCGCTGGAGGTGTTCGATTAAGTTAAGGAAGGCTGTCGAGCATTCGTCAGTCCATTCGAACTTTCCTTTGTCTTTCTTTAGAGCTTCGAAGAAAGGGATGCATTTGTCGGTTGCTTTAGAGATGAACCTACTCAGGGCGGCCACTTTCCCGTTTAGGCTTTGCATCTCTCTTCGAGTAGATGGTGTCTTGATATCTTGTAAAGCTCGGACTTGTTCGGGGTTTGCTTCAATCCCCCCTGGCATGAACGATGAATCCCAAGAACATTCCCGATGATACTCCGAAGGAGCACTTTAGAGGGTTCAGCTTCATTCCATATTGGCGAAGTACTTGAAACATCTCGTCCAGGTGGTTTATATGGTCGTTGGCTTTCCTCGATTTTACCATCATGTCATCCACATAAACTTCCATAGTTCGTCCTACCAGTTCTGCAAACATCTTGTTGACGAGGCGCTGATAAGTAGCTCCGGCGTTTTTAAGTCCAAATGGCATTACCTTGTAGCAGTACAATCCTCGGTCAGTGATGAAGCTAGTGTGGTCTTGATCGGGGGCGTGCATAGGGATCTGGTTATACCCTTAGTATGCGTCCATAAAGGATAAGAGTTCGTGTCCGGCAGTGCTGTCCACGAGTTGGTCGATTCGGGGGAGTGGGAAGCAGTCTTTCGGGCAAGCGTCATTTAAGTTGGAGAAATCGATGCATGTTCGCCACTTCCCATCAGCTTTCTTTACCAGTACCGGGTTGGCGATCCATTCTGGGTAGATGACTTCACGTATGAAGTCATTGGCAAGTAAGTTCTTTACTTCTTCCTCGAGGGCTGCTGATCGTTCTGCCCCCATACTTCTCTTCTTTTGCTTTACCGGTACCTTGGTAGGATCGATGTTTAGTGCGTGGCATGCTATGTCCGAGGAGATTCCAGTCATATCAGCGTGCGTCCGTGCAAATACATCCATGTTGTGGCGAAGAAAATCAATGAGTTGATTCTTTAATTCTCTTTTTAACTGAGATCCGACTCTCAGCAGTTTACTTGGGTAACGTTTGTCTACAGATACGAATTCCATAGCCTCTGCAGGCTCGGCGGTGGCCTCCTCCTCTTTGTCCCTGGGGTCTAATTCATTGAAAGGATCACTGTATACCGAAGAGGAGGGGCTTTCTTTAGTTGCTATGCTTCCAAGCTTTTCATGCAGAGAATAGTCTCTGCATTTTTCCCTTTATCTCTCTTGTGATTATTGCGAAGTTCGGTTACATAGCAGTCCCGAGCGGCGTCTTGATCCCCTTCTACTTCTCCCACTCCGTTATCCGTTGGGAAATTCATCTTCAGGCACCATGGGGCAAGGACAATTTGGAAGTCGGACAAGGCTGGTCTTCCTAAAAAGGCATTGTAGGCCGAGTGGTTGTCTATTAGCACGAATGTTTGTTTCCGAACGGCGGAGCGGGGATGACTTCCCAATTCGACAAAGAGATCCAATTGTCCGAGGGGCATCTTTGCTTCTCCAGTGAAACCGTGTAGCGGTTTGTTGCGAGACACGTCCTTCATGGACAGCTTCATTTTGTCGAAAGCATGCTTGAACAGAATATTTACTGAGCTTCCAGTGTCTACTAGGATTCGAAAAACTTCAGCTGGGCCGAACCAGGCAGAGATGACCATAGGATCCATATGAGGGTATTGCCTTCCTTCTAGGTCGCGCCCACTGAATGTGATGTCATTATTTTCCTTCCGCTTAGGGTGGCGTTCTTCCATAACAGAATTGACGCAGTCTCCCTCGCTTCTGAGTGAGTTTCCGTATCTTTTCATTTCTGCCCAGCTCTTGTCGGTGATGTGTGGCCCCCCTGATATTGTATGGACCACTATCTTCTCTTGGCTGAACCGCTGGTGTTGCGATTTCCTCCGCCTGTCTCTGGGTGGAGCTGCCTTGGGTTTTCCTTGGCGGGAGCTGGAGTCCTGTCCTGGCCCTTTACATAGCATTCCAGCCTCTTTCTCCTGATGTGTTCTTCAATTAGGTCTCGGAGATGGCGGCATTCATTGGTATCGTGCTCATGAGACTCGTGGAAACGACAGAATTTTCCGTACTGGATTGCGCGATCTGACTCTTTCTTGTACGGGGGGCGCTTGTATGTAAGCTCATCCTGGGTGGCCAGGAAGATGTTCTCGGCTGTTTCATTCAAGGGAGTGTAAGCGTCAAATCTCGGTCCTGGTCGGTACAAGCGCTTTTCTCCCTTCTTGCCCCCTGCATTGTTTCTGTAGTCGTTTCTCCGAATGTCCTTCGCTGCGGCGGGGGCGTTTCCATGAGCCGTCTTAGCCTGTGGTCCTGTCTGTCTTTCAGTGGCAGCCTTTTCGAGTCTCATGTACTTCCCAGCTTCATGGAAGAAATCGGGCAAGGTAGCTGGTTTTTCTTTAGTTAGTCTTCTAGCAAACTTGGTATCTGGGTGCACACCACTACAGAGGGCCATTAGGGTGAGTTTCTCATCGGCATCTTGGACTGTGGCCGCTGCGGCGTTGAACCGGGTTAGATATTGTTGCAGTGTCTCTCCGGATTTCTGTTTGACAGTAGATAGAGAATAAGCATCCTTGGGTTTTCCACATGAATGCGGAACTGGCTAATGAACTTTTCTTTCAACATCTCCCATGAGCTGATAGACCCTTGGGGTAGATGGCAGAACCCGGAGGTAGCTAGGTCTGCTAGGAATAGCGGAAAGCATTTACACAACACTCCTTCCGTTGCTCCGCTCATGAGCATATGCTGTGTGTATCTCTGCAAGTGTACAACGGGGTCGGAAGTTCCCTTGTACGGTTCCATCATCGGCATTTTCCATTCTCTAGGGGTGATGGCGGATTCGATGTCGTGGGTGAAAGGGCTGGTTACCTTAGCGCCTATCCCTCGATCCCTTTTCTCCCGTCGGACGCATTCCCTGAATAATCGTGCCATTCTTTCATCATAATTTGGAGCGGACAAAAATGAGCTTGGTTCTTCCCTGCGGGATCGATCTCGTCCAGATGACCTGTAGGGATGGTATAGTCTATCACTTCTGACGTTATCTAGTGGCTGTCTTTGGCTGCTCGGATGCATGCTAGGACCAGCTACAGTTGCCCCATGCCTTGATCTTCCCCTGTGGGGTTCTGTTTCGAGCATTTCCATGGGGTCAACTTCGGGCTGGGTTCTAGCTCGCTCCGTTCAGCGGGGTTTCTATGATTAGGCGGCATGACTGGCTCAGCTACATCCGACCCTCGCCTGGTGCCTCCCCCATTGGGTTCGGTTCCAAGCGCTTCCTCGAGTCGGAGTTCGGGCTGAGTCCGGGCGCGGCCCCTATCATTGTTGTTCCTGTTGATAGCTTATTCGAAGAGGGAAGACCTTTGTTGTCTCTGAGATCCTCCAGATTGAGACTCACCCCATGATTCAGTATTGCGGTTGTATTCTTCGGCATCCCTCAAGCGTGACATGAGTTGGTTCACCAAAGCTTCTTTTTGGGATGCGAAGCGGTTAGACACTTCAACCACAACTCTGTCTAGGTCTGCCCTGGTGATTGCTGCCGGTTGTTCCGCGGCAGGGGCTGTCGGAATTGCCTGATCTACATTTGGCGCTGCTGTCGTAGTGGGATGATTCTCTTGATCTGGATCCACTGGATTTGGAGCGCTGCTGGTTGCAACGTTCTTTCCCTTGTTGGCGTCTTTTCTCGGCCTAGAAGTCATGTTTCCTAGGAAATGAAGTGTGCTATTGGGAAAGAAGGTTGAATGAGGGAAGCTGAAGCTTCGAGTTCCAAGCTCTCAGTGAAAGCACCAAAACTGTTTGCACAAAAAATGGACAAACACCTCAAAGTCGTATGATTTAGTTGATTTTATGTTGTTCTTAGTAATTTTGGTGAGTTATGCAAATATATAAAAAGCAGGGACTAAACTGTAAAAGACACACAGATTTATAGTGGTTCGGCCAGAACGTGCCTACGTCCACTTTATATGTTATTCTCCCTTTTCTTTCAGATTACAAGTACAAAGCTTTGTATACAAGTATATGAAAGTTGTTTGAAAGTTCCTTCCTTGCTTGAGCTCTCAAACTTGTCTGCCATTGTTGTACCCCTGCCCCTCTATTTATAGAGTGAGGCTGGGGGCAGAGGTCCTGGAAGTATATAGCTGCCGGTGGGCCTGGGCTGGAGCGATCTGGCCTGGCAATTTGGTTCGGTCGTGTCTTTTTGGCCTTGATTCGGCAGTGGTTACGATGGTTCGATTGGTGGTAGGAGATGGTTGGACCGGTGGTTCATTTGGTAGTGTATGGAATGAAGGTTGATTCGGTGGACAGGAGGTTTATTCGGCAGGCATGGTTCGGTGGTAGCTCGGTGGAGTTTGGTTCGGCAGGGAGGTTGGTTCGGCGGAGTTTGGTGGGCTTTTGGACCGGCTATAGGTGGTTCGGTGATGGTGGGCTGCGGCAGTGAGTTGGTTCGGCAGTGATGTGGGAGGTAGGTTGGCCCGGTGGGTGTTAGAGAGGGTTTGGTTAGGCAATGTAGCATTGGGTCTGATTCGGTGGAGGTTTGGTTCGGTGGTGGCTCCCCTGGTTCGGTGGTGGTGAAACGCACCCAACAGGAATTGTATTAAGAAATGGAAATGGAGGTCTATTAAGGAAATAAAAGAAATATTAATAAGAAAAGAAAAGAAAATTTATTAGGAAAAAAAGAAGATGCTATTAAGAATTACGAATAAGAAATTCTATTAAGAGTGAAAAGGAAATTTTATTTACATGAATGGAATTTATTAAATCAAACAATATGGAACTTTACAGAAAGAAATAAATTATAAAGATGAGATTTTTAAATCAAACTATCTTATAATAAATGAAATCCAAGGAGATTTTATAAATTCATGAATGGAATTTATAAATGAGATATGAAATTGGTTGAATGGAAATAGCAGGATATTTCCAAAGGTGAATGTGGACAAGAGGCATTTATAAATGGATATTGGATTTTCTAAAATTATAATTTATTTTAAAAGGAATATTTTAAATTACTATACTATATAAATCTTTGTATAAACGATTATTTGAATGTAAAATATTTTCGAATTAGTTATGTTGAAGGTTTAGCTATTATTTATTATAAACGCTAAGTTTTCTAAAACCAGCTGTGAAACTTATAAATAACTAGATATAAATTTTAATATTTAATATTACTTCTTATTTTAGAAATCTATATGTTTTCAAAATGTTTTTAAAATCCAATTAAATCCTCTTGTGATGGTAAGCAAATTAATTTAAACAGGATAAGATTTAGGAGAAATCTTAGCAAATGGAGAAAGTGAATTTGAGAAATTATAAGGAAAGTGTAAATTGAATTTTTGAGGAAGAAATGAGAAAATAGGAATATTTTCAAAGGATAAATCAATTGTGAGTGAGTATAAGAAATCAGTTAAATGATTTCATGGAAATAAAAGAACTTTGAGATTTGTTTCAAATAGATTGAATGGGAAATTATATCTGAATGATATTCGAGATAATATAATTTGTGAAAATTACTTGATGGTTGCTTGTGTGTGATTAATTGATAGTTAAATAACCGACTATCAATATTGGACAATACGCTGATCGTTTCGAAGAGTCCGGGATCGGATTTAATTATCCGAAAACCACTTCGATCCGGTTTGAACGATTACGAATGAAGACCGTGAAGAGTTGAAGACGGTGATTCGGTTTGTCCAGACCCAGGGCAACTTGTATGGATTGAATGCTTTCAGAACATCGTCAGGTGGACAATGAGCATTCTAAGTGATACGTTCTCGAAAGGTAACGTTTAACCTCAAGCCTCATCAACCGGGAAAGGCTAAAACAGGGGAGGTGCAGCAAGACTTCGTGGGTAGCCCCCACTGGAGAGTGAGGTTTCCCCTGTCTAGATGTCCCTTTTTATTCGGCTTAGTGGGCGGTTGGTCGCGCCAACTGCGGGGTGATCTTGCTTGGGACTGTTCAGTAAGGAATGGTTCCGGTCTTGTGTTGCAGGGGAGTTAGGGTGGCTCCTCGGTACTCTGATCTAGACCAGGTACTGTGACGGGCGGTACCCCAGTAGCCCTGCCATTGTATGGGATCCAATCTCCAATAAGCCCCTGTACGGTTTTGATTGTGCCCAACTATTGCTAAAACGTGAGATGCAAGCATTTCAGCTAGATTCTATTTACTTTCTATAGACACTATAATAATATCAGAGAACTTTAATAAAAAAATTGTTTTAGCTATCGTAAGGTAAAAACCCAACATGTTTATTTGTGGCGTGGTCTTACGAGATGCTTTTGTTTTCAAAAGATTTTTGAAACTTTAATAATCCAATTGAGTGTGATTTTCTCACACTGGTATTCCAGACTGACTCGGGTGTTGTTTTATATGATGCTCGGGTCAGACCGAGTTAAACAGGATTCAGGTTTTATACTGGGGCTCAGGAGACGAGCTGATGACAGAGCGTATCTACGTATTTGCCTATTATTCCGCTGTGTATGATCCTATAGTAGTTGTCTCTGTATGATTGATTGATGTACTCTAATGATGGTATGTATGTATATGTATACAGTACAGATTTCTTGTATTTAAACTGTATTCTATATATTATATTTTATTCCGCTGCGATGTGAGATTCTGATGTTGTTTTTCTTCTTCTTCTTCTATCCCTTTCTTCTTTTCATAACTATCTGGAGTTTTCGGGTTCGAAAATTCCGGGTTGTTACATATATACTAAAATATACTTTTAAAAATTATTATTATTTAAAATACTTTAAAATCTATTATATTATTGGAATTACTTTAAAAACAATTATACTATTATAATTTCTTTAAAACTTATTATATTAAATACCTCTTGAAAATACTTATTTGAAATCCATAAAACATGTTTAAAATGCAAATCCTTTACGTTTGACATTCAGAAATAATTATAAAACATTTTTAACTTCAAACCTACTTTTCTTTATTAACGTTAAATAAATATTTGCAAATTTACCTTTAGTAAGACTTGGAAGTACATTTAAAATAAAAAAATTGTTTTTATTTTAACAAATCAAGTGTTTCCATAACCACTTGTTATCCAATGGTAATAACATCCCAAGTTATCCATTTATAAAACATGCTAAAACATGTGTAGACAAACAAATATATATATATATATATATATATGTATATGTATATATATCCTAATTTATCTAATTTAAGCACATGTTTAATTTTAGGGATTTCAAAGCACGTTTAACGACCATATCGCTTTAACCAATCCCAATATGATTTCCAACAGATCGTATAACAAAATATATGAAAAGTGAAATCAACAGTGATGAGGAATCATGTTCGATCCCTCCAACCTAACCCCTTGCATCATATACAATATATAATTATAAAATGAAAATCAACCGCTTCGAGGAGGGATACGTATACAAAGGGTCATTCGCTCTTACATGGGAACGTAATTAGGTCTAATCCGCTTCAGCGGTGGGGATATATCCAACCAATTAATAAATATAATATTCAACCAAACAATCATTCAACAATTTTTTTCAACTATATATCATACTATTTAACCAAAAAGGTGTGTTTAACTCACCTTTATTTCAGTTGCCATCGAGGCGTACCTATTTGGAACTGAAATCGAACGACAGTTCGATATAACATAAATTCCAACAAGTTCTAAATCAAAACAAGCCAACTCCATTGTGAAGATCTCGACGACATGCCCAATGCAAAAAAAGACATTCAAATCCGACCTCGTTTGAAGGAGTTATACAACTTTCAAGTTATCGTTAAATTTAAATTATAAACAAATAACTTATTATATATTGAAAATATACCCCTCCACTTCTTCTTCCTCATCCTCCTACTAATAATCCCATGCATGAATATCTCAGCAACCCAACTCGCGTGCACGTTTATGCACTGACATAGAGAAATAGTTGACGAAATCGAATTCTGTCTTCACAGACAAACATCTCTCGACGAATATGACTCGCACGAACCAAAATCCGCACCTAAAGGCCAACATCCCCAATCGCGACCTGCTCCAATAATCACGCAGCTGCCATCAAGTCATATATCACATCCCTATACTGATTTCCATGAAACTTTGGCCATCGGTGCATTAAGACAAAAGGAGATCAATGGAACAAGCGACGAAGGATAACGTTGCCTAAACCCCTAGATGGGCTTCTCAAACTCGAACATCCAAAAATAGAAATGCAAGCTCCAACTTGGGAATGGGATGGAAGCCTACGGCTATACGAATCCAAATATATATTTTTCATGATTTTTAGCCGAGTAAATAACCATGTTTTAGATTTCTTTTATTCTTGGTTTTAAAAGAAGCCTTTATCTATGTTTACAGGTGTTAACCTGCCTTTTTGGCAAGGCAATATACAGGCGGATTCAACCCAATCGACTACAATGTTATCGAGACTGAAATACTAGGGTCTTGATTCGAATATATGAATGGGCGAATAATCACGGATAGTAAACATGATTATGAGGCCAGGATACAACATGGTTGATGAGCGAACAACACGGGACACTTGGAATATGGATTTCGAGAAAAGATGAGTTGCTTGGAGTTGCTTCAAGTCACCTTTGGGTTTACTTCAGGTTTTCAAGAAACATGCTTCGAGTTAGAGGAATGGTTGCTTTGGTCAGAGTTCATTGCATGGTATCGGCATAATTAGATGAGGGGTTGGCATTCACTTTGGGTCGGCATTGAAGGATCTTTGGGTCGACAAGCTGGAAGCACTGGGTCGGCATTTCGGAGAATGGATCAAGTTGGCATTGAATAGAACTTCATGAAACACTCATTTGGCTCCGGCTCGAAACTACGCGGACTTCGAGTCCGCACTTGGATGAAGGTCGCTTAGACATAGGATCGACATCCACTTAAGGGATCGGTAATGGATAGCTTCGGGTCGACAAAAGGTAGGGGTTGGCATATGAAACCTGGGAATGACATTAGACTTGCTCTAGGTTTGGCTTCGAGATGGACTTCGGGTCGGCCATGTATGGCTTCAGGTTGGAAAGGAGGAGACTTCGGGTTGGCAAAGGTAAAGTTACTCGAGGGATAGGCATTAGGTGGACTTTGGGTCAGTAGTGGAAGGACTTTGGGCCGGCACTGGATTAAGGGATCGACATACATATTGAAGGGGTTGGCACATGGAGGGGTTGGCACTACTTCGGGTCAACGGTGATAATGCTTCGAGTCAGCATTTTAGCAAGGGATGGCAATAGGATTTTGGGGTCGGCTATTTTCTACTTCGGGTCAGGTACGAGTTTACTTTGGGTCATCTGTGCGTCTGCTCTGAGTCATCACCAAAGCAACTTGGGGTCGGCATATAATCAGTATGGGGGACGGTAGTGATGAAGGATATGGGCTCGACTATGTTTTTGGTGGACCCATGTCAGTGAGGAAGCCCAGCAACCGGAGTTTTTCCTATAAATGCAGCAGGTAGGAGCTTTAAGAAAGGGATTCTGATTCTGCTTCTGTTCATCTTCTTCTACAAAAAGCTATCTTCCATTTTTAGTTTCAAAAATTCCGGATTTTATCTATAATCAATTCTCTAATAATAAAAAGGAAATTTATGGAGTGGGCGTATGCCAGAGTAAGCCGAACAACTATAAATCTTGTCTTCTTTACTGCTTTCTTTTTAATTTTTGTTATTTTTTATATTACTTCCACTACATATACTCAATCTGAAATCTACGACTGTATATTGGTGCTTTCACTTGCAATTGGGTGTTTGTGACCATTTTTGGCACAAACAATGCGCATATTTTTATACAATGGAAAGGTATGGGCTTGCATACGAGGTATGGGTCGGCATTGAAGGATCTTCGGGTCGGCATGTTGGAAGCATCGGTGTCACGACCCGATTTTTCGACACTTGAAAATTGACATCAATACATCCACTATATCAAATGCCGAACAGTGGAGTGCCGAAAAATCAATCCATAAGGGAAAGAAGGAGGTAGAAGAAGAGAAAAACAAAACAACAGAATCTCACAAACGCAGTGGAACAATCTATAATAGATAAATGACTGACCTTTATACAGAAAGAACTATATCTGTTTTATACATTACATCATTAGAGTACAACACAACCAATAGCAAAATACTGGACAGTTATATTAACTTGTGCCCACAAAAACTAACTACGTAGTTAACCATACACAATGGAATATACATCATATACGTGCGATACATCTAGCCATCTAGCTCATCTCCTAAGCTCCACAACATCCTTTCCTGTATCTATAATACTCGGTCTGACCCGAGCATTATAGTGAAATAACACCCAAGTCAGTCTGGAAAACCAACGTGAGAAAACACACTTAATTGGATCACTAAAGTTTCCAAAATCCTTTAAAAATAAAAGGTATCTCGTAAGTCCACGCCACAAATAAATATGTCGGGTTTTTACCTTACGATAACCAAAACATTTCTTATCAAATCTTCTGATATTGTAATAGTGTCTATATACAAATACTTATTCAAATAGCCGAAATTGTTATATTCATTAAATTCCAGCATAATAGGTATACAAACAAGTCCGAAGGCACTTATTGGAGATTGGGTTTCTATCAATGGCAGGGCTACTGGAGTACCTCCCGTCACATTACCTAGTGTAGATCAGCGTATCGAGGATCCATCCCGATCCCCTGCAACACAAGACCAAAGCTACCCAGTGTAACGATCCATAAATTTTCGATGTTAAATTTTTGTTATTTTAATAATATTTTATGAGTTAATATTGAAAGAAATAAAATATTGCAATTTTATAATGGAATGCTAACTAAATTTAGACTGAAACAATGTTAATACAATTCAATTGTCAACAATCTAAACGAAACTTCAATTCATTTTATTTAAGCATGATACGCTTGGTTATAAAACTAAATATAAGTAACAAATGTAAACATTTAGTTATTGTACAAAATAGATAGTTAATGGTAATTAAATAAGATCAGTATTGTGTAAGGAATGATAATAAGGGTGGTATTAATGGTTACACTGATTTATATAGGATGTAAAAGGTAATAAATTTATGTATAATTTGGGTAATAAAATAAGTTTATTTATGGAGTTGTATTGGTTATATTATCTTAGGCTATAAACCAAATAGAAGAGAACAAGCGTAAATCTTAAGGGTATAATAACATTTATTATATATTACCCAATTTATTGGTCAATTAATTTATTTGGAATAAAGTCCTCTTGAATGTTAAGTAATTTTAATACTGTTATGGAGGAAACGTTACTTAATGATTTTTAATCTTAGTAACGGAAGAGTGAATGAGAATTTATAGAGAACATAAATTATTTATAGGTAAAAAGGAGTATATATTGAACAAATTTATGATAACTGGATAATGCAGTGTTATCGGAAATTAATTAGTGTTATATATGGGATTTGTACCTTGGTGGACAAGTAGTAAACTTATATATGAAAGAAAGTGAGTAGGTGACCCTTTATTTAGGTTATTTATTCATTTAGTATGTTAAATAAAAATTTGGGAATCAGATTTCAATTAAGGGAAATTAAGTTGTACGTTAATTTGAAATAATATCTATTAAACATTACATTTATAGGGAATGTAGTACGAATGGTTAGGGATTGTCAAATTTGGTAAAAAGGGATTGGACTTAGGAAACTTTGTTAATTGAGTTTAAAACCTTAATTAATACGCGTAATTGACAAGATTCACATTTTAAAAAAAATAACCGTTGATACAAATCTAAGATGTATATAGAAGTATTAATGTACTGAAAGACAAACAAATATTAACTATGTTATTTGTGTAATTAATGGATAGGAATACCAAAGGCTAATTGTAGTAAGGAATATAAGTGGTAGAATAATAAAAATTTATTATTTTATTTTTGTTAACATATGTTAAGAGATATGTTTATGATTTTAATTTGAACTTCTACTAATAACATGTGTTATAGTAAGATAAAAAAAATGATAACATACGTCAGATGTATTTAATGACATTGTTTGAATGTAATTAATAACGATGATTATAATAATAAATGTTAATAAAGAATAAGAATGAATAAGTTTAGTAAAAGAGTGAACATTCATTTAGTAAAAATGTTTGGCAACTGAAAGATTGATTGTAGAGGTGAGAAACTATTATTTAGTAAGAAATATGTATAATTACTGTTTGTAGCGAATAGTGTATTAATATGTTTAAATTACTATTAGATAGGAAATAATTGTTATACTTATCATTACATTAATTTAGTCCATTTTGAAACTTAATCAACTGAAATTAATGTAATTGAAAATTTCCAATTAATAGGAGAGAGAATAGTAAATGTAAATTAATAGGTGTAAATAAAAGCAGCATATGTTTTGTGAAAATATAGGGAAAGTTTGATTTAATAAAAAGAAAATTTTACATCAAATAAAATGAATGTTTCATCTGTGAATGTACGTTTAATTTCATTAAAATAAGAACAAAAAGATTGATTTTAAAGAAAGAAATATATGTTTATTTGAACTGTGTTTTAGCTTACAGACTGATTACAAGAATAGAAAAATAATATATTTATTACGCTTGTGTATAAACAATAAATTTATAAACATGTTTAAATAAACAATTGTTCTATTTCTTTATCCATTTTAGTTGTCTGTTTTAAAATCTAACTTTGTAAGTAACTGCAATTAATGTAATTCAAATGTTTCAATTAAAAAAAAGGAAATGTTGATTGCAATTAATAGATTTAATAAAAGAAACGCACGTTTTGTGTTAAAAAAAAGGGTGTTTTAACGGAAATAAAAGATCATTTTGAGAAAAAAAAATTGAACGTTCTCATTTTTAAGGTAAGTATAAATATTTTATTTTGCGTAGATAAAATCCTAAATGCGTAAAAAATTCTACTTTTGTTTGCAAACTTTTCCATTCCTACGTACATTCCTTTATCTATTATTAATGCTTGAAGCTTTAATAATAAAACATGACATTTATTTTTGTCCCTCCACATTCATTTCCTAAATATAAATAACCTACATCTTATTTCTTGTTCTACATTTTGTTTCTCCTAACACCTCATAATCAAAAGCTCTTATTCTTGCAACTCCAAAAGCATTCTTTTATAAAAATGATTTTTTTTTTCATTTTTCGTACTGGTGAAGAATGAGGTCCTGTAGCGTGCTAAAGCTTTTGTTGACGTGGCTTATATTTTTGTTAGGTACGTTTATTTGTTTGTTTAAATTAATTTTATTTTCAAGCGATTTAACACGTGTAACTTTCTCATACGAACTCCGTTTCACACGCGATTTTTTTTTGTTAGGATCGTAATAAAATTCTAGATCTTTTGACGCTAGTTTGGACGAATTTGGAGACTGTCTAATTTTTGGGTTTAAATTGAATTTTAATTCAATTTAAATTCAAAAGGCGAGTGTTTTAACCCACTCACAACTTCTAAAACTTCTTATGTTTGTTAAATTGATTTATGATATGAGTAGAAATTCATTTATGACTGTTGGCATATTTTATTCATCATCTCAGTTAGATTGCATTTATTTGAATTAATTTGTTATTTAATTTTATTATTGCATATAATTTGACATTTAAATTTATTTATTTTGCATATAAACTTCCAATTAAACAGTTATTAATTTATTTGTGAACATAAACTGTTTGTTGACACCTGTTATATTTTATATGCTATTTATTGATGTTTGTTCAAATTGGATATGATTGAAATAAATGCTTATGAATGATGTTTGATGAATGGATGATGTGTTCTATATTATATAATCTGCAAGTTATCATGCATTTCATTTCATTCGGGATTGCGGTTTGAAATGATATACAACTGCATTTTATTTTTTTAAATTGCGGATTGAAATGATAAATATCTGTATCACTTGACCATAGGATAGAAAATTATATACAGGCACTGCGGTATATATATAAAATTATTTTTGAAATAATTTCTATGATTTGGATAGGATACGGTTAATAAATATAAATTTTGATATTATATAAAATCTTATTTTATATATACATATATAGTTAAATTATTGAATTTAAGCTATGTATGAATTTGTTAAATTAAAATAAATAAATTGAATAATGGAGTTTGATTATTTTATATTATATGGTTAAGTACATGTTAAGATATTGAAAATATATAGAGTTTTAAATGATTTAAATCAATTAAGATTGGGAGTTTAATTGAAAAATTTATTTGGAATTGAGCTTAATTAAGAATTTAACTTCATAAGTTGATGTAAAATTTATTAACTTGAAGTTTTTAAAAAAAGGGGTATGATATTTATAAATGAATTTTTATTCAAGGTGAATTAAATGAATATTTATAGTATAAATAAATTGAATGAATTTTTTTAGTTAAAAGTAATTTGAGTTTTATTTAAATGATTTCGGATTTATTATGAAAATACTTTAAACTAAATAAATAGGACTTTAAATTGTTGAATAGAAATTTCCAACTTAGTTCCAATTTTTTAATATTCAAAGTTTGAAATATATTGAAACTGAAGTGGTTAATGAAACTGAAAGCGATTTTGGAATTTATGGATTTTGACTTAATTTTTAAAATAAAATAAACTGTAAGTCGCGGAAATTATTTTATTTTATAAAGTAATTTTAAATGCAAACTATTTTATTCTATATACCGTTTGAATATCCAAACCATCCAAGTTTTAGTAGTTATGGTTTAAAGCTATGAATTTTCGAAGTATTATAGTTTGAAAGTTATAATTCAATGTTTGGTTTCCAATTATTATAAATTTTAAAAGCAATATGATTTTTGAAAAGAAATATATTTGAAATAAAATGATATTATATTAATTTGGGGTTTATAAAAATAATATCAAATGAGTTTGTTTTGGAATGGAAAGGATATCGTATTTATACGGTTTTGAAATAGATATTTTATTCTGGTTTTGAAAGTATAATTATTTTTAAATGATCGCAGTGTTATAATAACGTTTGGTTGTTAAAGAGACCGGGATCGAAAGTTGTCTTAATCTCTGCCAACTCCGAAAACCACTTTAACAACCTTGTACGCGGTGGAGATTCCAGAATGAAGTAGGTTGGTGGCGGCGTTTCCTGTAAGGTAAATACGTGGACCCAACTCCCGTGAGTTGGCATAAGGTGGCTAAAACAGGAGCGATTAACGGGTTAATAAGGTAGCATCTTTGATCGGACACTTCCCTTCGATACTATACTCTTACTTTGGATTGATTCGGTGGCCACCTTCACTTTTTATTTCTTTGATTTGGGTGAGTTTCTTCGAGGTGGGCGGTAGCTGCGCACTACGCGTTACCACCGACCCAGAAGCGTAATTGGTATATCTACCTTGGCATTGCCTAGTTGTACCGTGTCACCTAACCTATCGCGCCTTGTACGAGTTTGGTTTTCTCCCGTAGCCCGTGTGGTATCCTCTGGTGGCTTCCCCATTAGGAGGGACTATGATATTGGATGGACTACTGGGACTATTATTGTGTTAAGGGGGAGATTAGGTAACTCCTTAACGCTATTTAAAAGTAAGTTTATTTTACAAATAGACACTATTATAATAGCGAAATATACTACATAGTAAATAGTTTAACGGATCCTTAAGAGATGTGAATCCCGAGCATCTTTTAAGTTACCGCACAAATATTTATTTCGGTTGATTTAACTCACATAAGATCTTTTAGTTCTGACTCTAGTGTTTTGTCTTTTCAAATTCGCTCAGGTCAGTCCGAGCGTTTCAGGATTTGAAGATTTAGCTCTGGAGGACGAAGACGAAGATTTATATTATTATTATTTATACTAGTGCACTACACTCATATTGTTCCGCTGTATTGATATTTATTGGTATGTGAACTCTAATATTTACCGTATAAAAAAAAGAATCAAATGTTTTGTAAAAAGATTTTATGAACTGTATATTTATTATTATATTTTAACCTTCCGCTGTGAGATTCTGTTTTGTTTTATTTCTTTCCTATTTTGCTTATTTACCCCATAACAATCCGCTCTTTTATATGGTTTGAATTGGCATGTGTGCCGATTTGAACCATGCGAAAAGGCGGGACGTTACATCTGGTATCAGAGCTTTGGTTTAGCGATAAACCTTAGCTTTGTGGGGTTTGACTCTTTACTAATAGGGTAGTAATACCCTATGGGAGTCGCTGAGTGTATATATATGAGAGAGAGTATTTGTTAGTGTTATAAAAAGGTTTTGATATTGTGTTAATCTGTTCCATTTTGTATTTATAAATTCTGGTTGGTGCATGGGACGCAATAACATCAATAGGGATTTCTAAACACTTAATAGGACAGACATAATATTTGTTTTTAATATAGGTGAATGAAATAATTTTGCCTATTATATTTTCTATATAAAATAAAAAATTTCAAATGATATCTGTATTTGGCTGCAATAGATTGGTTGTTAGGTAATAAAGTGTATAAATAATAATAGAAATTAGATTGAAAAATAAAATAAATGAAATTTGGGAAATTTAGAACTTAGGATCTAGGGTTTTGAAATTTCTTTCGAATAAATTTTGGAATATAATAATATTGTTTATAAGTACTTTCTGATATAAATGTTTATTATAATGCGGAAGAATTGTTTTAAAGAAGATTTTGCAGAAAATAAGTTTTGTACTTTCCTCTTTGTCGTTGGAAAATAATTTCGGTGATGGCGGCCGCATCATCGACTTTCATTTTCGAGTTTCGAAGGGGGAAGGCCACTGTAGTAGTTCTATTGCAGATTCATTTTTGAAAAATATATAAATTTTGAATTGTTTTAAATATAATTAAATATATAAGTTATAAGAATATACCTTTATGTATTATTTTAAATGTTTTTTAATAAAAAAAGCCGGGATTTAGTTCTTAAGTTTCCGTTAATTAATAATTTCAATTATTATAGTGAAATTGAATGGAACTAATTTATAATTAGAACCTTTAAAAAAAAGATATAAGTAATTAATGCTAAGTTATAATGGAAATTAAAGGAAATTTTAAATTTGTAACATATGAAACAAAGAGTAATATTATTGAACATTAAATTTAATTAAAGGATGAGATAAAACTTGTATAAGTTCATTTGCATTTTCTTTAACATGTATAACTTTCCAAATATTAAAAGTTGAAATGTTAATAAGAAAATGTAATAGATATTGTACAAGTAATAAATTTGAGGTAATGAAATTAATTAATGAAATTCCTTAATAAATAGGAATTTGATGTTGTAATATTATAATCTTAAGTGTAATTGAAAAGACTAATAATTGAAATAGAAAGTTAGGTATTATAAATGGAAGAAAATAAATAAAATTAAGTAGTATATATGGAAGATAATAAACTTAAGTAAAGGATTGAAGCTATTTATTAATAAAATAAGAAGAAAAGATGAATGCAGTAAATATATAACTGTAGACTTAAATTAATGTATTAATGTGCTAGGAAATTGATTTGCACATGAATACTATAAACAAATGAAGTTATGCAATATGAAATGAAAAGAGAAAAATGAATTATATATATATATATATAAGTATAAGTGCAAACAAGTGTAATAAACACTAAATTAATGAATGGAGATAAAAGTTGTAAGAAATAAATGTAAAGTAATAAATGAAATTTATAAGAATGAGCTTGATTTATTATTTGGAATTGTTGCTTGTTTGGTTTATGGTTGTTTGGGTAAGATACTTTAAATTTGGATTTGGATGAATGAATAATCTGTTTAGTTTTATCTAAGGCTACCGAGTAAATGATGCGCTAGTAGTTTATTCTTCATTCCATGCAATTTAAAAGTTTTGAACCCGAACAATTATTTGTTTGTTTGATTGAATGGTTCTTTTGTATTGTGTATGATGTTTGTTGAAATTGATGGTTGTTGTATTGATTTGTTGTTAGTGATTGAAACCACCTAAATATTTCATTTATTATAAATTGTCAACCCTTTGTATTATATAAGTAAAATGCAGGTTATGGAAGTAATTGCTACTGCTTTTGGTTCCATAAAATAAGCGTTATTGCCCAACAAATAAGTACGTTTTTGGATTACGGGTTTTAGCGTTATTATTTTGTTTTTTTCCCCTGTTGGGATATATATTATTTTGAAAATATATGATATATATTGTTATAATTAATATTTTATTTTTCTTCCAAGCCTCTCCGTACAAAGGAGACTCTATCGAAAATTTTCGAAAATTTCATACTTAGAAAAAAAAAATTGAAAATGTTTTTCCAAACTTTAATAATTTAAATATAAAAGATTAAATAGTTATAAATTAGGATATCTTATTTAAAGTAATTAATTTTGTAAATTTAATTGTTTATAAAGTTAATGTTTTGATAAGATGTATTGTTTTTATTTCTTCTTTTTCCCTTTTCTCCTTTTCGGGGACAAAAAGTTTTGAGCGGGGGAGAGTGTAACGACCCACAAATTTTCAATGTTAAATTTTTGTTATTTTAATAATATTTTATGAGTTAATATTGAAAGAAATAAAATATTGCAATTTTATAATGGAATGATAACTAAATTTAGACTGAAACAATGTTAATACAAGTCAATTGTCAACAATCTAAATGAAACTCCAATTCATTTTATTTAAGCATGATACGCTTGGTTATAAAACTAAATATAAGTAACAAATGTAAACATTTAGTTATTGTACAAAATAGATAGTTAATGGCAATTAAATAAGATTAGTATTGTGTAAGGAATGATAATATGGGTAGTATTAATGGTTACACTGATTTATAGTGGGATGTAAAAGGTAATAAATTTATGTATAATTTGGGTAACAAAATAAGTTTATTTATGCAGTTAGATTGGTTATATTATCTTAGGCTATAAATCAAATTGAAGAGAACAAGCATATATCTTACGGGTATAATAACATTTATTATATATTGCCTAATTTATTGGTCAATCAATTTATTTGAAATAAAGTCCTCTTGAATGTTAAGTAATTTTAATACTGTTATGGAGGAAACGTTACTTAATGATTTTTAATCTTAGTCTGTAACAACCCGCATATTTATCGATTGTATATTTAAATATTTCATCGTTCGTCGGATTTTAGTCCGAAAACCTACTTTTGGCAAACAGTCGAATTGGGACTTGAGACCCCTTCCATTGAGTTCAAAATGCCGTTTGCAACCTTTTTGAGTATAAGCTTCGATATGTTTGGAGTAAGTTGAATTTTGCTACCTTTTCACTTAGGGCTTTGGGTTGGGTTCAGCCCACTAGCCAACTTAATACCCCAAACTGAACCACTTCTCTTCATTCATTCCCTCTTCCTCTACTTTTCAGTTCTAAAGAGATTAATGGTGAGTGGAATGGGAAGTTAAAACTCCAAACCCTAGTTTCCATCTACAAATCAAGTTCTAGCTCCAAATCAATAGAAGAAGCTTTGGTAAGCCTCCTTGTCTTCTTCTCCAACTCATTCTCTTATCAATTTCAGAAATTCCTAAACCTAACTTTTGGAATTTTCTTCTTTTAAAGCATAGAATCAAGCTTCTTGAGTTGGGATTGAAGAGTGGTTGATCCTACTTGGTTTCCAAGCTTCTCAATCTTGTGCTTTTGGGTTCAAAGGTGAGATTTTTATCTCACATCTTAGTCTATAACTATCTTCGATTGTTAGGTATGAATTCCTAACACTTATTCTTGTGTAATTGCTTTTGGTTTGGATTGATTTGGTGAATATTCCAATTTTTAGTGTTTTGAGTTCAATTCTTTAAAAATCCTAACTTTGATGTTTTGATCATGTTTTTGGTGATGAATCAAAGAGCTTATATGGCCGGGTAGTCCATGGCGCAAATCCTTAGTGCCGTTGCTCGACCGATTGCAATTCGGAAGGGATTGGCATTCATTAGATAGGCATGGGAGTGCTGGCAACAGGGTCCGGCCGACCGAGCTCTGTAGCCGGCCGACCGACCTGCTACCCGAGCACTTCCTGCCTCTGTTTTGGAAGTGCAGGTTTCAAGCTCCGGCCGACCGAGCTTAGGGTCCGGTCGACTGACCTGCTACCCGAGCACTTCCATCTTTGGTTCGGACAACCGACTCAGTGAGTCTGGTTGACCGACCTGCTCCCATTTGCCAATTTTGCCTATATTGTCTATTTTGTTGAATTTCCAACTTTAATCGATTCATGTTGTTTCCCTTTTGTTGTTATCATTTATTCTCGACTTTGATGACATTTTCTTTGGGAATTTTCGAAATATCCATTTTGATGGATTTGATATCGATTTCTTTGGATTTTATTCACGTCTTCGAATGTGAATTTCGGTGATTTATTGTTTTACAATCATTTTTGTGATTTGTCACTTTAAAACATAAAGGTTTTCTATACTAGTAGTAAATATCAAAACCTTTTCATTAAAACGATTTCAACACCATTTTATTACAAAGCTCCTTTCTTAAATCGTTTTCCAAATCTATTAGTATATACAAACCTTTTCCTCACTCATATAAGAAATCAAATTAAACGGCTTAGCAAAACGAGTGGTATGAAATGCTTGCGTTTACTTCATTGGTTAATTCTTGGACTTGTTCGATTGAAACTCTTGTGACAATTTTCTAGTGGAGATCTACAAATTGTTCGTAAAAATTTAAGTTAAGCTAGTGGTTATGGGACATGAAGCTAAGCTAATATATTTACTAGCTTACTGTAATTGACACTTCTTAATGATCGATGATGATCATTTTATGGTTTAGACTAGCAATGTGCGATGTCTCTTTGTCCCGGTGGAGGATTGTACCTCATTTTATTGAGCTTCGTCTCATTTCTTTGTGGGCTAGCGACCCATGTACTTTTGATGTGTTTCGATTCATTGGATGTACCGTTTGTACTACATCGATGTCTCGGCTTTTCGATTCATTGGGCGCACCGTTTGTACTGCGTCGATGTTTCGAATTGGTTTGTGTTTCGATTCATTGGATGTACCGTTTGTAACAACCCTGAATTTTTTGATTTACTTTAATTGTTTATTTTGATTTTTTTATTTGAAATTTTGATTTAAGAATTTTATTTTATTTATTAAAGTGAATAATTTATGTTATTCTAAATATAAATGTTGATTTTTAGGTGAGTTAAAGTTTCAAACTTGTATAAATTGAATATTTTACTGTAAAGTGAATTTTGGTCAAAATAGTCAAATTTTGACTTTTAATTTAAAATTTCAAAAAGTTTGAAAATTTAAATTTTATCTTTTATTATGAAAGTACATAAAATTTTAAGAACACTGCTTTTTGTTTCGTTGCAAACGGATTTAAATTGTGAAAGTTATGTATATTTCAATATTGAGCGCAATTTGTTTATTCGCAATTTTGTTATTTTAAATAGTATAAATTTTATTTTCTTTGTCATATTTTTTTGTAATATGTATTAATATGTTATTTTATGTGTATTCTAGTCTTTTAATATTTTTGAAGTGAGGTAGCAATTTTTCTAGAGCTAGTAGTATTTTTCTTGTAATTTCCATGCCCTGTTTTCAATTTTTAAACATTTTCTTTAGTCCTTTTTCTATTTTTCTCCAATATAATTATTTATTTTATTTTAAAAATGATAACTAAATTATTTGATTTCAAATTTTCACTTCATAATATTTTTAAAATGAAGTGGATATTTTCCCAAGACTAGTAGTGATTTGTTTGTAATTTCTGGACACTATTTTGTATTTTTAAGCAATTTCTTTCATCCTTTTTATATTTTCTTTAAAATTAATTATTTATTTTCATACTATTTCAATTGGTTTCGGTTTTTAAAGGTATTTTCCGATTTATTGTTGTTTTTATTTGATCTTTAGAAAACGGAAATGCGTTTCATTTCTACACGTTTCATTTCTAGACGTTTCATTGTCCAAAGTCGTTTCATTTGCCATAACCTCTCCTTTACTCCTCTAGGCCGTGCATTTTTTCATTTGCTGTGTATTCCCTTCAATTTTCACGTGAAAAACAACTCAGCACTTCTCATTCTCATGGCTTCTTCAAACTTCCTTGGTAATGGCCTCCTCTCTTCTCTCTTTTCTTCTTCCTTTTTCTATTGTTTTGCTTGATTTTTGCCTTGCTTCTCTTGCTTTGTTTGGCCTAACACCTCCACCATCTCCTCCACCGATCACCACCACTTCCTTCCCCACATCATACACGACCAAAACCCTTCCTCCTCTGACCAGCAAGTGCCATGACCATCCCATGATGCAAAATCCACAAAAAACTATGTTAAAACTCCTTAAAAAGCATGTCTAGCCACCTAGTCTTCATCACCATCACCTTAGATGACCTTGGCCACCTCCTATTGCTCCACCACCCCCTTGACACACCCCTAATCATCACCTTCATCCTCTGTCCAGATCTGAAACATGCCATAGCCGAGCCATAGATCCATGTAGCCTAGCCCAAAATGAACCAAAAACCCACTATTTGCATAAGCCTCTTCATATTCATGCATAGTAACTCCTCCACCACTTCAATACCTTGTAGTCATGCCCTATAGGACCCAAACCTGAACTAAAGTATGTACAAACCTGAGCCAAAGCATTCCCTAAGACGTGCTAGCAAGTGTAGAAGGCAAGACAAAAGACTGTGTATTCGTATCTCTTTTTATTTCAAAGTTATTCCTATTCAATGTTGTATTGAATTGTAATTTTATTTTGTTTTGTTTTGGGTTGTAACACAAGTTCTAAGTTTGGATCTCTTCCCAATTGAGCCTATTGTTGTGTCATCATGCCTTCTGTAATCCGTTGTGTCATTTGTATTGCAATCTCCAGCACAAAAAGGTGAGTAAAGCTCACACGACATTTATACTTATGCAGTTATGAAACAACAACAACTGAATGTGGAGAATTAAATTGATGTTATAACTACCATGTGATTATTTATATATGATGTTAAACCTGTTAAATTTCATGTCATATCATCTGTTATTATATATATGTTGTTACCGTTCATTTTTATATATGTTTATCACACTGCAAGTTCCCTGTAGATTAGAAATCACTATGGGTTGAAATGATACATACCGAACGAACTTTAGAATAGGGGAAAATCGTTATGGGCTGAAATGATAGGCCTGAACGATTTTCAACTTATTTTATTTACTTGGGACTGCGGGTTTGAAATGATAAAACCCATATTTTTATTTGTAAATTACGGGTTGAAATGATATATTACCCGTATCACTTTACCTAGCGTAGAAAATTATATACAGGCCCCTAGTTAAAATATGTTTTTCTAAAAAATTTAAAATATTTTAAAATTTTAATTATTATAATATTTTGATTTAAAATTAAATAAAAATTTAATTTTTGTAAAGTATTATTGATTTTCTTGAAATCTATAAGTTAAATAAATTATGGAAAAGTTAGAAAATCTGAAATGCAAGTTATTTTGGAAATTTTGATTTTACTTTTAATGGAATTTAAATTAACTTTGAAAATATGATAAATTTATGATACTTTGAATTTAAATTAATTTAAAATGATTTTATAACATATTAATGATTTTTGAATAAATTTAAAATGTTAATGAGTGAATATTGAGTTGAATTTGGAAATATAACTTAGATTGGAATTTATGAATTTGGTTTAAAGTGAAATTTTAAGTCAAGTTAAATAAAATGGAATTAAGTTATATTTGAAATTTTAAACTTAAGTGTTAAGTTGAAATTAATGTAATGAATTTAAATTTGAATGTTGAAATTTAATAAGTGAATTATTAATAAATATTGATTTTTGAAAGGAAACTTAACTTTATAAAATCATGAATTTAAGGAAAATTAAATGATGCTTATAAATGTGAAAATGTATGATTTTATAAGTTAAAAATGATTTAAATAAAAACATAAGTGTTTGTGAAATTCTATTGAATATTTGAAGTTAATTAACAGCATTTTAAATGCTGTCTTTTGTTAAATTGAATTGTTTTTTTGTTAAATTGAATTGTTTTGAATGTAACTTTCTGTAGCATTTTCCAAATGCTGCGAAACTTGAATTTTCATTGTTTTAATAAATTTAAGTGCATAAATGAACACTGAAAAGTTTAAATTTTCGGAATTTAATAATTTACTTATTAAATGTAATAACTTCATTTTTATGATTTAAAATGAAGTAATTTGTTTTGAAATATAACTATTTGATATATTAAAATGATTGAAATGTGATTTCGAAAAGATATGATATTTTGATATATTAAAATGATTTGAAATGTGGTACTGAAAGATATGATATTTTGGTATATTGAAATGATTTGAAATGTGGTTTTGAAAAAAATATAGCTGTTTTGATATATTAAAATGATTTGAAGTATGGTTTTGAAAAGATATGATATTTTGGTATATTAAAATGATTTGAAATGTGGTTTTGAAAAGATATGATATTTTGACATATTAAAATGATTTGAAACGAAGTTTTGAATATTTTGATATTAAATGATTTGAAATGTGACAGCCCGCAAATCCGTACCCCTTGAATCAACACTATTCTACCTCTATTAACTCAAGTGGCACAGAATTACGAACCATTAGGGTTAAAGAAGAAGAGATAGAAGAAGAAGAAACTAAACAATAACAGAATCTCACAATCGCAGTGGAATAAAATATAATAATGAATATAGAACTTTACACAAAATGAAATCTATAACCTTTTTGTACATCACATCATTAGAGTTTCATATACATCAAATTACAAATCAGACATACCATACAATCACAGCAGCGGACTACACACACACACACACACACACACACACACACACACACACATATATATATATATAGATAATACGTCTCGGGCTCCAGCTCCTCTCCTGCTCCAAAGCATCCTGTCCTGTACAAATAATACTCGGTCTGACCCGAGCATTATAACGAAATAACACCCGAGTCAGTCTGGAATACCAGCTGATAATAATGCATCCAAATTGATTTATTAAAGTTTCAAAAATCCTTTGAAAACAAAAGCATCTCGTAAGACCACGCCACAAATAAACATGTCGGGTTTTTACCTTACGATAGCTAAAAAACTTTTTATCGAAATCCTCTGATATTATAATAGTGTCTATTTACAAATACTTATAAAATAGCCGAAATTGTTACATTCATTAAATTCCAGCTACTAGCCACCGAAGTGGGTAATACAAACAAAACTCGTACAAGGCTCGTAGGGAAAATGGATTTCCAACAATGACTAGGCACTGGGGTACCACCTGTCACAGTACGGGGCCTAGATCACCGTACCGAGGACTACTCCCTTCATCCCCTGCAACACAAGGCCGGGACCATTCCTTACTGAACAGTCCCGAACAAGATAAACCCCGTGGTTGGCGCGAACAACCACCCACTAAGCCGAAAATATATAAGGGACATCTAGACAGGGGAAATATCTTGTCCTGCTTGGGAATGACCCACCTAACCTTGCTGCATATCCCCTGATTTTCAGTCATTCCCGGTTGATGAGGCTTGAGGCTACGCGTTACCTTTAGAACGTATTCACTTAGAATGCACATCGTCCACCTGACGATGTTTCGCAAGCATTCAACCATACAAGTCCGTCCCGGGTTCGAACGGAACCGAAGGCACTACTCCTACTACATCCATTTGGAAACATCCTCAGGATTAGTAGCGACTAGCCCTTGCACTTCACTGCTCCATTTTCGACTCCGAACACGTTTACCGCACGAAACGTACAAATCGGATCGAAGTGGTTTTCGAGAAATAATCTCGATCCCGGTCTCTTCGAAACGATCATCGCATTGTCCAATATTGATAGTCGGTGATTTAACTATCAATTAATATTCATAAGCATCCATATGCATCCATCAAATAAATAATTCCCAATTTATTTATTTGCCTCAAATATCTTTAAAAGATATGTTACCCAATTTCAAATCTCATTTGAAAACATTTCCCAAAATTTCTCCTTTACAAGGTAAATCATTTACCATATATTCCCATTGGAAATATCCAAGTCCAAAACAGTTTAGATTTTAAAAACAATTTAAAACATTTTAGTTTAAAATCTATACTTTAAAATAGGTAAATTTACTACTAATTATTTACTCAAAATATAATTTCAAAATATTTAAAACAAAACTATTATATAAAATATACTTGGTTTGAAATAAGGTTTTACTTATACTATAATTAAAAAGTAGAGTTTTTTAAAGAAATTAATAAATTTCAACAACTTTATTCAAAAAAAACCAGCTTTAAGCAAATATCCATTTGTAAAGATAATTATTAGGGTATTTATAAAATTTACTATTGCTAATATACATATAATTACTTTAAAATAGTAATTTTCAACCACTCTTTTTAAACAAGCTTAACTTTAGAACTTTCTTCTTATAAAAACAGTTTAAACTCGAACTTGGGTTTTTCCCAGGAAATCTCATTTCCACTTAAACATCACAGAAATCCTTTTCTCGATTCCTGTCCAATTATTTCAATTTAGATTTATATTTTGAATAACATAAATTTATTTTCCCAAATTTTCAACTAATAACATTTATCTTGATTACCATTCCAGATTTCACAAATTTTCAATTTCCATTCTAAATAGATTTCATATTTTAACCCTTTAAAATTCTTTATTAACCATATCTTTTATTTCTCTAAAATTCAATTTATCCATTTATAATTAATTATGGATTTATAATTTACTCAACATTATTCCAATTAAATTTTAGTTCAGTTTTCCATCCTAAAGATTCTACTTTTATTTATTCTTTTAATTTCTTATTTATTAATTTTCTTAGCTTCTTGAAAACCCAATTAAATTCCTTTATAATTAAAACTCCAAATTCCTTTATAACTAACATTTGGGTTTACAGTTTATTCTACAATGTCACCATACAATTTAATTCCAAATTTATCAATCACAGAATATAACAGGCATCATCATCACTATAAAAATATTACTACATTGTGAGGAATCCAGTTGGATCCCTCCAACCTGTTTTCCCTGCATCCACAAATATTAGCACAACAACATAGATCAATTCAATTCGATAATAATCAACATATTCAGCTAAACATCCAAACAAACGGTCAATATTATTTGTCTAACTTTACTAGTATCCAGATGTGAGTGAGAATAACTCACCTTGAGTTTCGGCGAGCGTTCGAAATTCAAATTAAACCGAACGACGTTCGATTTAACTCGAATTTCTACTTGCCCGGAATGACTCCGGATCTGTACCATCGCGTAGCACTCGCTTCTGCGATTCCAACACTTCCAGAATCGCCTCAGTCTGATATCGTACGCTACAGTTATGAATTTTTGAAGTTTAAATACCAATTTGAAAACAAATTCGTTTAAATTTAATTTTATTTTATACCACACAATCAGGGCCGCACAATCAAACTCGAATCCAGGCCGTTCCCCCATTTCTTCCTCCCTCACGCAACCACAGGCGAGCTCGAACCCAAACTCCCGTATTAGGGTTTGATGCCGCATCTACCATTCACGCCACGAACAAGATCTAACACCACCACGGAGAGGCTCGATACAGCCCCATCCCACACCCTACGCGCGCGCAAGCTCGGCAGTGAGCTCGTCTCGAAAAACGCGTCCAAGCGTAAGACCTACACGAGGCGATCTTGACCTCCACAGCAAGTTTCGAGCCACTCCACCGTACGGATGTGAAGCCGACGTCGAGCGCTACGATCTTCATGTAGAAAGTTTTCGAAATTAATTAGTGGTTTGAGAGATTTTTGGAGGAGAAACGAATTGGTTTTCGGCCATTGAAACAAGCCCTAGCGGCGGCCTGAGATATAAGGCTAGGGTTTTGCTAATTAAGTGTATATATAATATTATTTAATATTATTTTATTTTCGTTTCCAGCATTTTACCACTCACGCAAACGAACTCCAAATCTCACGTTCCGAGAGGCGTTCCTAGGGTTTTTCCACGTTCCGGACACAATGGAACAGGTTTCGTAAGCTAATTTGATCGTATGTGCGAGTTACGGAATTAAACGATCAATTTAAAATTAAATCGATTAAAAAGATTTCGATGCGTTTCGAGTTGCCACGGTCAAACGACAACTCCGATTGCTACGAAAATTGAAATCCGATAATAACTAACTATTACGGATCCAATGAAACTAGTTTCGTCGAATTCCGAGACTGTGCCCCGGAAGGCTATTTTAACTCGTCTATTAAATCGAGCAATTTCCGAAATTATCGAAAACGCTCAAAACCTCCACTTTTAAAATTTTATTAACTTAACAATACTTCATATAACATTTATATACACATTAAAATTGTTTTGACTCATTCCGGACCAAAATCTGATTAATGGCATTTTAATAATATTAAATTCATTTTTAAATTAATATAAAATTCCAAATATTAATTTATCGACTTTAAATTCATCTAAAATTTCCACCACGCTATTTACACTCAAATAGCCCAAGATAAATTTTTAAAACCATTTTATCACTATTTACATCCAGAATTTCTTTTATTTCAATTCTGAATATTATATTATTATTGTTCAATTTTCAAATTAAATCCCCACCTTAGAAATTTTAACTTGTTAATATAGTTTAAACCAATTCTTTTAGTTTATAATAAATCTTAAACCCATAATAAACATTTAAAATGAATTAAATGTTCACAAATCCCGTGTTAAAAATTCCGGGGTGTTATATTCCTCCCCCATTATAAAAATTTCGTCCCCGAAATTTGCTAAGGTAGAAAGAATGTTCTTACACTCATTAACTTAACCCAAACTTCTCTAATTACAACTTATATACACTTCCCAAGATCCTTTAGCTCATGTTCAAACTCATATGCTTTATTTATATACTAAAGCTTTTGTTTCAACGTTATTTCAAAATAACTTCCCAAGTTACTTAACTTTTCTCAAAACCCAAAAAAAAATTTCTAACTCCCAAAATTTTCGAAATTTTTTGGCAGAGTCTCCTTTGTACGGAGGAGCTTCTGCGATATCGCAGGATACACAAATATATATACATCGGCCCACACGGCCGGAAACCAAAATATATCACAATATATATATCATTTTCCAATTATATTTGCGTAGGCGTACCTTTTAGCAAAATTTTAATAGCAAGCAGCTAATATATCGCATATACGCGCTCCAACTCTCTCGAACGCCTCGCATACCTGTGCTATACTCAACAAACATATCAGTTTTCAAAGATATGAGTATTTAAACAACACTTTCAATGTAAATGCAAGCCAACATATCCATTTCCATTCCAAACAACACTTTGTATAATTTCTTGAGTAAATCATAGTGTATAACATATACAAAGTCCCTTTTCCACTTTCAAGCTCCATTTTATTTCACATAAAGGGTTTACATACAAGTTCGGCCATTCCAATTCATAATTACTACAAATTCATTTCTATTTCAATTCAATTCCAAATTGATTTACAAACCAATTTTATTTCCAATGTTGAAACATTTCCATTTCTTTTATGATTTATTTCTCATTCATATGCAAACATCACTTATCCAAAAGTCAATCCATTCCATTTGCTATTTTAAATCAATCACTTGCATTCTTTTACAAATTCTTTTAATTAGATTCCCATTTAGTTCAATTTATTTTAAACATCAATTTCAATTGTTTGTTAACCAATTCAATTTCGAATACAAGCCAACTTCATTCCATTCAGGCAAAATAATTTATCACTTAAGTTTATAACCATTAAAATCAATTCTACTTAGATTCATATTTTCACAAGCCAAGTATTTTTATTCCATTTCAATTTTAATTCAATTTCTTATTCACACTTCAAAATCATCATTTAAGTTCAAATTAATAACATCCCATTCTATTTTATTTACAGCCCAACATTCTTGCTTTATCTCAATTATTGAATTATACCTCAAATCTTATATTTTCAGTTCATTATCCAATATGGATTATTGACAACTCATACATCTTTAATTTATCTCAGGAATTAATTAATACCATTTCACTTGCAATTCAAAATTTTGTTATCTAACAAATTTAATTCAACATTACTTAATAAAGCTCTTTGTTTAATTATCCAATCCATGTTAAGTTTATCTTATTAACAAAGAGACCATTTAAATTATTTCTCTCATTCGAATTTACTTACAATTCAAAATCATCATTATTATAATTTAATTCCATTTTTCATCCACACCTCATTATTTGTTACTACAAATTTAAATCTCATGCCACAGTTGGATTTTTATTTACTTTCCAAATTTTGATCAATTATCAAAATTCTGTTCATTACAATAAACAAATTCCATTTAATTGTAATTCAATTAGTCTCTAACCTAATCCATATTAGGTTTTAATTCCATTCATATTTATTCACAACACAATTGAATCTTGCTTTTAATTAAATCCAATTCCATCTCAATTCTACTCGATTGAAGTTAAATCCAATTCAATCTAATTTTAATTCATTTATGGTCAAATTTTGAATTTGCCACACCATTCAACTCTCTCCATTTATGGATTAAAATTTTACTTTCATTCAAGATTTTAGATTTCTTATCTAAGTTTATTTCCATTTTATATTCACAAGTTTAAATTATAACACTTAATAACTTAAGTATGTGAATTTCTTTATGCAATTATAAACAATTTACATTTCACCTTTATATCCAATTCAATTTAATTTTAATTCATTTAGATTTAATTCAATTTCAAATTCTCAATTTTAATTTTCCATATACAAGTTCAAAACTTGTTTACTAACTGAAGTTCATTTACTTCTTTTATTCCTCACTTTACCTTATCTCAATTCACATTTCATTTGAGATTAGATTTTTGAATTCACCATTCCATTTCATTATTTCTCATTGTGATTATAATTTCCATTTCTATTTTATAAGTTCACCAACTTATTTATTTAAAAGCTTATATAGCTCATTTTAATCCATCTACATCTTATAATCACAATTTCAAAATTTATATATATGTGTATCACTGAATTCTTAAGGATACAAATTTCTTTCATTTAACTTCTTACACAATATTAAATCCTCAATCTCAAATTATAAGTATACAACTTAATAACTTATGGGTACAATCCATTTCACAATGACCCACAATTTCAAAGTTATAATTTTTCAATCTTAATCCTTTGCAAATTTTAAATCCACACTTCCAGATTATAAGTATTGCACTTAATAGCCCATGGGTATGACTCATGTGACGACCGCCCATGACTCCCGCACCAAAACAAGGAAATAATGCGCTGAAAGGCGTGCCAGGCAGCCATGGACGATAGTCAGGGTAAAACAAAACAAAAGAATCTCTATCGTACAACTCACAGCGCATGGATAAAATACAATAGAGAAATATAATATAGTGAAGCTCCATAGAACAGAACATCATCATATAAGCATCACAGTAGTTTTATACAATCATCTACTCAAATCCATACATGAAAGCCTCACTACAAATCACTCAACCAAATACAGCAGCGGATACCCAGTACATATAGTAAGAAAACTAATATGCAAAGCCTCCTGCTCGTCTTCGTCATCTTCATCGTAGAACTCCTAGCACAGCACCTGTCACCTGCTACCTAGTCTGCCCATCCCAACATGGATGAACAGCCCAAGGTAATAAGAGGAGACATAAAACCTTGAGTCAGACAAAGTCTTAGTGAGCAGTAAATCAACTATCAAGCATACCAAAAGAGCATAAAGGATAAAAGGAATAGGAACCAAACCATCCCACTCCACCTCTTTCTACAGTGATAGCCCCAGACATACACTAAGGAGAAGCAAGCATAACAACATAGACAATTAAGGTAAAGCGAATACCACTCGAGTCAAGGACGATGTTTTCCAAATACAAACCCCCAAGGCCTAAACCAAGATCAGATAAGCACCCAGAAAACACCGCTCTTGAAGCCGAATGATAATACAACCAAACATCCATGACTCTGGCTATCACTGTTATCCTTGCCTCGATTTCACCGTTAGTTGAATGACCATCTGTCAAGGGCTAATGGTAACCCCGGTTCTAACCATAACTCCGCACACTGCCTTGTGCCTAGGACTTATCTACTTTGCCCAGAGTACTCAACTACCTACCTGTAGTCTTTTGGGTGTCCCGACTACCTACCTGTAGTCGTTATGGGCGCCCCATGTACTCTTGCTTTTGAGCATGCTAGAACCTTCAACAACGACGAGATCCAAGCCTCCTAGCCATCCTTCTTGACGACTATCCTCATACAAGCTCAAGCTACCTCTTGAACAATCCATTATCAACCAACTTGAACTACTCTTCAAGTTATCAACATGCTTGGAATGATCCCTGCTTGGATTAAGCCAAGACTCACATCATACTTCGCTTCATCGCATCAAAGCAAAGTCTCAACTCAACAACATGGCTTGCCTCATCAAATCATGGCAAAGTCCCATCTCAACATCATCCAATCTATACATATGAGCTTCAACATCCGCTACATATGCCTTAAGCAGCTTTCACCATTCAAGAGCCTTCTTCCATAGCTTTTGAATCCTCTTTCATCATCTTGTTCCAAATCAACTACTAGCTAACTTGGAAACAATCAAATCAATCATACATTCAAATAATCAATCATTCAAACAAGATCTATTAAGCAATTTAAGCAATATCAACTATAATGGGAATTTCGTAAATAAACGAGCAAAAGTCCAACATATGTGAAATCATGGTTTTTAGCATAGATCTATCAAATATAAAACATGGGTTTTGTCTCTAATGCTTATTAAACAAACTTGCATAAGTAAACATCTTCAAAAACCATGGATCTAGACTTCGATCTAAGAAAAATGCATGAAATCTCTAACTTTAACACCCAAACATGCCACCAATCCAATATACTCCTTTGGATCCGCGTGAGAGATAACTACCACTCACCAAATCACCAAAACAACCTAAAATCAATCAACTTCAGATCTGGACAGCAAGGACTTGAGCTTGATCCGGAGAAATTTCACTTGAAATGGTGAAATCTAGCCTCTTCGGATGAAAATCTTCAACTTTGGCTCTTGATCTTTGATCTTGATCTTCAATCTTCAATGGATGTTAGCACTTGATGGAAGTAGAGAAAGAAGTGAAGAAAATACTGTAGTCGAGTTTCCAAAATGGCAGCACTTCGTCGCTTCGAAATCCGGTGCCAAAAAGTGAGCCAAACCCCTCTATTTATAGGCTGGAAAACCCTTTATCTCGGCCGTCCCTAAGTCGCCGCCGACCTAACTTCGCCGGCCTAACACTCCGCCGACTCAACCTCAAGACGCCGACCCAACTACACAGCACACACACAGGGTTACACGACCTAGTTCCTGCCGACCTAATCCCTAGCCGACTCAACCAATGCCGACCTAAAAACTCAAGCGACATAACAACACGGCCATACGACCTAACCCTATGCCGACCCAAAGACCTTCGACCTAAGACCTACACAACAGCTCCGAGACAACAACCTAAAAAAACATGGCCTACCGACCCAAATCCTACCGAGCTAACAACTACGACCTAACACCAAACCGAGCCAACGACCTACAACCTATCTCGGTCACACTCTAAGTCGGTATCCCCCTTTAACCTGTTATCTCGGTAACCATGCTAGCTCGGCATCTCCACTAAGTCGACCACCACTAAGTCGGTCAACCCCTAACCAGTTAACTCCTATAGCTCGGCCACTTCCTTAGGTCGGTCACTACTTGTCCCGGTGACCCTTCAACTCGGCTAACACGACCCAAGCCTTAGGTAGTCTACCCCTTAACTCGGCCATACGACTCAACCACCCATGAGTCGGCCCAACTCTTAAGTCGGTCAGTCTCTCTAAGTCATAACTCCTTAAGTCGGCAACCACTATAAGTCGCTCCAACCTATGAGTCGGCCACTACCTTAAGTCGGCCACGACTCATCACTTGCACTCGGGTCAACTCCTAAACGACTCAAGCTAGAGATAACGCAAACAACACTAACAACCTGTAAATTCTACGATACATCGACACGTAAAATACGGGTCGTTACATTCTCTCCCCCTTAGGAATTTCGCCCTCGAAATTCCAAGCAAACAACAGCAATCACAATTATTCCGCATGCCTATCATCCATAGCAATCAACAAACCATGCATCCAATTCTAACCTAGCATGCAGAATTCTAAGACTTAGAACAAGCTACAAATTCATGAGATGTCACGACACTTTAGGGCCATACCTCGAAGAGTCCGGGATGAGCTGCCTTCATCCTCTCTTCCTCCTCCCACGTACAGTCGTTAACATCATCACTCCATTGTACCTTGAGCAACGTAATCGTCTTCCTCCTAAGCTGTTTCGTATCGGTTTCAACAATACGAAGCGGCTTACGAGGTCTCGAAACAACTGGATCAACCTCCAAGTCTTCACAGCTATCAGCAGAAACCACCGTAGTTGGGTCGTGCATATACTTCCGTAGATAAGATACATGAAAAACACTGTGCACACCCGCCATCTTTTCCGGTAACTCCAATCTATAAGCGAGCTTTCCAATACGCTCGATAATCGGGAATGGTCCAACAAATCTCGGAGTTAACTTTCCTTTCTTCCCGAATCTAATGACACTCTTCAGAGTAGAAATCTTCACAAAAACCATATCACCTACGTCGAATTCCAAATCCTTACGACGATTATCGGCATAACTTTTCTGACGATCTTGGGCTGCCTTCATTCGTTGCCGAATGATCTCTATACAATCTGAAGTCTGTCGAATCATCTCTGGCCCAAGTATCAGCTTTTCTCCAGTTTCCAACCAACATGTCGGAGAGTTACACGGTCTTCCATATAATGCCTCATATGGTGCCATACCAATACTCGACTGATAACTGTTATTATAAGCAAACTCCACCAAATGAAGGTGATCTTCCCATGATCCTCCGAAGTCCAAAACACATGCTCTAAGAAGATCTTCCAAAACTCGGTTGACTCTCTCAGTCTGACCATCTGTTTGAGGGTGATAAGCTGTACTCAAACACAACTCGGTTCCCAAAACTTCCTGGAAGCTCTTCCAAAATCCACTAGTGAACAACGGGTCTCGATCGCTCACTATACTCTTCGGAACACCATGGAAACGAACTATCCCCTTAACATACAGCTCAGCCAACTTCGATGCAGTCCTAGTCGACCGAACAGGAATGAATCTTGCACTCTTGGTCAAGCGATCTACAATGACCCAAATCCCTTCATTTCCCGCTCTTGTCCTAGGCAGACCATCGATAAAATCCATCGACACCTGCTCCCACTTCCATGTAGGAACCTCTAATGGCTGAAGCAATCCACTGGGCTTCTTCTGCTCAGCTTTCACCAACTGGCAATTCATACACTTGGAAATAAAATTTCCAACATCCTTCTTCATACCTTCCCAGTAGTAGGTTCTCTTCATATTCCGATACATCTTATTTCCACCTGGATGAATTGTCAACTTCGAGTGATGACTCTCCCTCAGAACTTCATCTCTCAATCCATCTACATCGGGAACAACTAGTCGCTCTTGCTTTCGAAGCCAACCCTCTCGATCGACCTCGAATCCTTTATCCTTCTCCGGGTCCAATCCGGATTCCAAATCACGGATAATCTTGACAAGCTTATCATCTCTCCTTTGGCTCTCGCCAACTCTTTCCACAAGAGTAGGCCTTATCGATAAGTTTGCCAACATCTCAGGTTCCAATTCACACCTTGGCCTGAAGTCAAACTCAGCCAAATACTCGAGACTCTTCCACTCTGAAAACATGGCTCCCAATCCTGCATGTCTTCGACTTAACGCATCAGCCACTGCGTTACCTTTCCCCGGAGTATTGGCTATACCAAAATCATAAGATGCTAGGAACTCTAGCCACCGTTGCTGTCGAAGATTCAAATCCTTTTGGGAAAACAGATACTTCAACGACTTATGATCTGTAAACAGCTCGAATCTAACTCCCAATAGATAGTGTCTCCACATCTTCAAAGCAAACACAATCGCCGCTAACTCCAAATCATGAGTCGGATAATTCCTTTCATGCGGCTTTAGTTGTCGACTAGCATACGCAACAACTTTATGCTTCTGCATTAGCACCGCTCCTAGTCCAGTGCCACATGCATCGGTGTAAACCACCATCTCATCATTCCCACTTGGAATAGTCAAAACAGGAGCGCTCGTCAGTCGCTCTTTCAGGATTACGAAAGCTTGCTCACACTTATCATCCCATCTGAACACTTGGTTCTTCTTCGTCAATCCTGTCAACGGTGCAGCTATCTTGGAAAAGTCTTTAATAAACCGACGATAATATCCTGCTAATCCAAGAAAACTTCTCACATCAGATGCATTCTTAGGCCTAACCCAATCCTGGATCGCTGCCACCTTAGCGGGATCAACCGCTATTCCATTTCCAGAAATAACATGACCTAAGAACCTCACTTCATTCTTCCAGAAGTGACACTTCGAAAACTTAGCCTTCAGCTGATGTTTCCGCAAGATTTCCAAAACAATCCTCAAGTGCGTCTTGTGCTCTTCCTCAGTTCTGGAATAAACCAAAATATCATCCACGAACACAAGCACGAACTTATTCAACTGATCTCTGAACACTCTATTCATAAGATCCACAAAATATGCTGGCGCGTTAGTCAATCCAAACGGCATTACCAGCCACTCATAAAACCCGGATGGTGTTCTGAAAGCAGTCTTCGGCACACTATCCTTTGCCACTCTCAACTGGTGAAATCCCGTTGCCAAATCCATCTGAGAAAACACCTTAGCCTCGTGAAGCTGATCAAACAAGTCATCTATTCTCGGCAATGGATACTTGTTCTTCCTAGTCACCTTATTCAGCTCACGATAATCAACACACAACCTCAACGATCCATCCGCTTTGGTTGCGAACACAACTGGCGCACCCCATTCGGACACACTTCTCCGAATGAATCCTTTCCGCAAAAGGTCATCAACTTGCACCTTCAGCTCTTGCTGCTCCCTCGGTGCCATCCGCCTAAGAGGCATCACAACAGGTCTGGCTCCCTCAACTAGATCGATACGAAACTCGATCTCCCTATGCGGCGGCAACCCTTTGACTTCCTCAAAGACATTCTCAAACTCATTCACAATAGGCACCAATGACAGTCCATCCCGTGGAACAACTAGCGAATACATGAAGCTCATGAAGACGCCTTCTTCATGCTTACATCGTATCACAACCTTTCGCCCTTCCACATTCCCGACTGTCACCTCAAGCCTCTCACAATCAATCCTTGCCGCATACTTCCTAAGCCAGTCCATACCCAAAATAATTCCGAACCCCGCAAAGTTCAGAACAAAGCAATCACAAACAAACGAGCAATCATGACTCGACACAACTAGACCACGACATAACATACACAAACATGACGAACCCCCTACCGGATTAGTCACAACCAATGGCCTATCAACAATATCCGGTTTCATACCTAACCGGCTTACCAAATCATCACAAACAAAAGAATGCGACGCTCCAGTATCAAACAACACTCTAACTGGAACACCACAAATAGAAAGAGTACCTTGAACAACCACACTCTTCCCCTTCTCTTCAGCAGTAGGAGCTTTCGAAGACGATGGAACAGCCCCCAAAGCATAGGCTTGCACAACCTGCCTATCTTTCCTCGGTTCTGGACAATCCTTCTTGATATGTCCCAGCTTATCACAGTTGTAACACTTTCCCGGCACTTTGGGATTCTTACAATCTTTGTAAAGATGGCCCTTCTGCTGGCAGTTATAGCAAGTCACTTCACTCTTCGGCTTCTTCTGGCCATCCCTACCCCTCTGTTGCTGTTGTTTCCTCTTCTTATTGCCACTCTGCTGTGGTTTAGATCCTTCCCTGGTTACAGCAACAACAGATACTTCCTTAGGGAACAAACTCTCGTGCCTAAGAGCTTTTTCCACAAGCTTCTCAAACGGATCGTCCAGATGATCCACCAACTGCCTCCCAAGATAAGCATCCAGACCAGTCACAAACTTTTCATTCTTCTGGTAGGGAGAATCAATATACGATCTGGCATACTTAGACAAAGCTTCGAACTCAGAAATATACTCAAGAACAGGCCTCCCACCCTGCTTGAGCTCCACAAACCTCTTAAACAAGACAGATTTCTGGGAAGTAGAGATGAACTTAGCTTCAAATCTAACTTGGAATTGCTCCCAAGTAACCTCTTCTTCTGGAGTATCGATGGTGATAGAATTCCACCAATCAGCAGCTCTTCCCTGAAGCTGTCTCGATGCAAGCTTCCTCTTAGTTGCATCCTCAATCCCTAAGTCACCAAAGATTCTTTTGCAAGCATCAATCCATCTCTGCACCTCAATAGTCGACTCCGTCCCCAAGAAAACTTTCCCTCCAAGAGCAGTATAATCCTTGCAAAGCTTGGCAAAATCCACCGGTCTCGGAGCTTGGACTTGAACTCCCACATCCACAGATGATCCTGAAGCTGGTATTCTCCTCATGATTGAAGTCATCATGGCCTCAAACATAGGAGCATAATCAACAGCTTCCCTAGCATCACGGCTACCCCTCGCAGCTTGTCTCTCACTTCGACTCATCCTTAATATCTGTAAATAAGAATGATTAGAACACCTTAAGAAACAACTGCATAAGGAGTTCAAACCCTTCTAAACTACTATATTATATATAGTAATCATCCATCAAATTACAATTACGTCTCTCTTACGTAGTTACATCAGCGAGCGTTGGCTAAAATCGATTAACCAAAGCTTTGATACCAAATGTGACGACCGCCCATGACTCCCGCACCAAAACAAGGAAATAATGCGCTGAAAGGCGTGCCAGGCAGCCATGGACGATAGTCAGGGTAAAACAAAACAAAAGAATCTCTATCGTACAACTCACAGCGCATGGATAAAATACAATAGAGAAATATAATATAGTGAAGCTCCATAGAACAGAACATCATCATATAAGCATCACAGTAGTTTTATACAATCATCTACTCAAATCCATACATGAAAGCCTCACTACAAATCACTCAACCAAATACAGCAGCGGATACCCAGTACATATAGTAAGAAAACTAATATGCAAAGCCTCCTGCTCGTCTTCGTCATCTTCATCGTAGAACTCCTAGCACAGCACCTGTCACCTGCTACCTAGTCTGCCCATCCCAACATGGATGAACAGCCCAAGGTAATAAGAGGAGACATAAAACCTTGAGTCAGACAAAGTCTTAGTGAGCAGTAAATCAACTATCAAGCATACCAAAAGAGCATAAAGGATAAAAGGAATAGGAACCAAACCATCCCACTCCACCTCTTTCTACAGTGATAGCCCCAGACATACACTAAGGAGAAGCAAGCATAACAACATAGACAATTAAGGTAAAGCGAATACCACTCGAGTCAAGGACGATGTTTTCCAAATACAAACCCCCAAGGCCTAAACCAAGATCAGATAAGCACCCAGAAAACACCGCTCTTGAAGCCGAATGATAATACAACCAAACATCCATGACTCTGGCTATCACTGTTATCCTTGCCTCGATTTCACCGTTAGTTGAATGACCATCTGTCAAGGGCTAATGGTAACCCCGGTTCTAACCATAACTCCGCACACTGCCTTGTGCCTAGGACTTATCTACTTTGCCCAGAGTACTCAACTACCTACCTGTAGTCTTTTGGGTGTCCCGACTACCTACCTGTAGTCGTTATGGGCGCCCCATGTACTCTTGCTTTTGAGCATGCTAGAACCTTCAACAACGACGAGATCCAAGCCTCCTAGCCATCCTTCTTGACGACTATCCTCATACAAGCTCAAGCTACCTCTTGAACAATCCATTATCAACCAACTTGAACTACTCTTCAAGTTATCAACATGCTTGGAATGATCCATGCTTGGATTAAGCCAAGACTCACATCATACTTCGCTTCATCGCATCAAAGCAAAGTCTCAACTCAACAACATGGCTTGCCTCATCAAATCATGGCAAAGTCCCATCTCAACATCATCCAATCTATACATATGAGCTTCAACATCCGCTACATATGCCTTAAGCAGCTTTCACCATTCAAGAGCCTTCTTCCATAGCTTTTGAATCCTCTTTCATCATCTTGTTCCAAATCAACTACTAGCTAACTTGGAAACAATCAAATCAATCATACATTCAAATAATTAATCATTCAAACAAGATCTATTAAGCAATTTAAGCAATATCAACTATAATGGGAATTTCGTAAATAAACGAGCAAAAGTCCAACATATGTGAAATCATGGTTTTTAGCATAGATCTATCAAATATAAAACATGGGTTTTGTCTCTAATGCTTATTAAACAAACTTGCATAAGTAAACATCTTCAAAAACCATGGATCTAGACTTCGATCTAAGAAAAATGCATGAAATCTCTAACTTTAACACCCAAACATGCCACCAATCCAATATACTCCTTTGGATCCGCGTGAGAGATAACTACCACTCACCAAATCACCAAAACAACCTAAAATCAATCAACTTCAGATCTGGACAGCAAGGACTTGAGCTTGATCCGGAGAAATTTCACTTGAAATGGTGAAATCTAGCCTCTTCGGATGAAAATCTTCAACTTTGGCTCTTGATCTTTGATCTTGATCTTCAATCTTCAATGGATGTTAGCACTTGATGGAAGTAGAGAAAGAAGTGAAGAAAATACTGTAGTCGAGTTTCCAAAATGGCAGCACTTCGTCGCTTCGAAATCCGGTGCCAAAAAGTGAGCCAAACCCCTCTATTTATAGGCTGGAAAACCCTTTATCTCGGCCGTCCCTAAGTCGCCGCCGACCTAACTTCGCCGGCCTAACACTCCGCCGACTCAACCTCAAGACGCCGACCCAACTACACAGCACACACACAGGGTTACACGACCTAGTTCCTGCCGACCTAATCCCTAGCCGACTCAACCAATGCCGACCTAAAAACTCAAGCGACATAACAACACGGCCATACGACCTAACCCTATGCCGACCCAAAGACCTTCGACCTAAGACCTACACAACAGCTCCGAGACAACAACCTAAAAAAACATGGCCTACCGACCCAAATCCTACCGAGCTAACAACTACGACCTAACACCAAACCGAGCCAACGACCTACAACCTATCTCGGTCACACTCTAAGTCGGTATCCCCCTTTAACCTGTTATCTCGGTAACCATGCTAGCTCGGCATCTCCACTAAGTCGACCACCACTAAGTCGGTCAACCCCTAACCAGTTAACTCCTATAGCTCGGCCACTTCCTTAGGTCGGTCACTACTTGTCCCGGTGACCCTTCAACTCGGCTAACACGACCCAAGCCTTAGGTAGTCTACCCCTTAACTCGGCCATACGACTCAACCACCCATGAGTCGGCCCAACTCTTAAGTCGGTCAGTCTCTCTAAGTCATAACTCCTTAAGTCGGCAACCACTATAAGTCGCTCCAACCTATGAGTCGGCCACTACCTTAAGTCGGCCACGACTCATCACTTGCACTCGGGTCAACTCCTAAACGACTCAAGCTAGAGATAACGCAAACAACACTAACAACCTGTAAATTCTACGATACATCGACACGTAAAATACGGGTCGTTACAACTCATTTCAATTTAACCCAAGTCAATTTAATTCTAAGTCCAATTTATTTAACTTATCCAAGTTAAATTCAAATTTCCAATTCACTTTAATATATTTTATTCATTTCCAATTACTCAAGTTAAATTCTTAATTTCATGATTAAAATTTTCATTTCTGCTTCTTATTAATATCTACTTCACTTAATAAGTTCAATGGTTAATTCATTTCAACTTTACACATTATTTAATTAGAATTTTCCCAGAATTCTATTCCTGGTTTTATTTCAAAACCATTTGAAATAATAAATAACTCATACACCCCTGGTATCAAATCCAATCTCCCAATTTCAAAATGCTTGGTTTTATTAAAACAAATTTCCCTTTGAAATTTATAAAACCACTTGTATACCCAACAAATCCAAACAATACCATCATCAAGTACTAGGGAAGCAATCCATCACTTTTAGAAACTCGAAAATGAATTCAAATGATGTGGCCAGCATCATCAGGATTATTTTCCAGCGACTGAAGTGAGTTCAATGCTTCTTACTTTCCCAAATTCATTTCAAACAGTTTTCCATTCAAACATATTACTCAAAATAATATTTCATCATTGCCTTCAATACATTGGAAAACATTTCAAACCTTCCCAGGATTTTAAATTTCCCAAACCCCTTTTTTTTTCCCCATTACCTTTAAAATCCTTTCCAAAACTTCCGGGTTCAAAATTCTGGTTTAATTCAAATTTAGATATTCTTCTATTGTATAGTTTATATTCATGGAATTTATTTGGTTATAAATCAATTCAATATCTTACATTCCCATTGGTTTATATATCATCTCATTTCAAATTTAAATCAAATTTAAGATTCATATTTGATTACAGTATTAACAACCAACCAAACAATATATATATATGTAATTGAGAAAACCATTTCTTTTATATCAAAATATAACCTTGGGTAAAATCATTTCATTTACCCACTTTAAAAACAATACTATGTTGGTTTATCTTGTTTAAGAGTTTAGAAACCCCTATCGATACGGTTGTACTTCCCGTACCGACCAGAATTCATAAACACTCAACCGATAAATCAACACAGTATAAAAACAATTTTATATCCACTAACAAGTACGCTCTCATATCTATTATTACTCTCAACTCATTATAGAGTACTATTGACTCTGTTTAATGAGTAATTTCCCCACCAAAGCCTAGGTTGTCGCAAACCTAAGCTCTGATACCAAGTGTGACAGCCCGCAAATCCGTACCCTTTGAATCAACACTATTCTACCTCTATTAACTCAAGTGGCACAGAATTACGAACCATTAGGGTTAAAGAAGAAGAGATAGAAGAAGAAGAAACTAAACAATAACAGAATCTCACAATCGCAGCGGAATAAAATATAATAATGAATATAGAACTTTACACAAAATGAAATCTATAACCTTTTTGTACATCACATCATCAGAGTTTCATATACATCAAATTACAAATCAGACATACCATACAATCACAGCAGCGGACTATACATACATACATACATATATATATATATATATATATATATATATATATAGATAATACGTCTCGGGCTCCAGCTCCTCTCCTGCTCCAAAGCATCCTGTCCTGTACAAATAATACTCGGTCTGACCCGAGCATTATAACGAAATAACACCCGAGTCAGTCTGGAATACCAGCTGATAATAATGCATCCAAATTGATTTATTAAAGTTTCAAAAATCCTTTGAAAACAAAAGCATCTCGTAAGACCACGCCACAAATAAACATGTCGGGTTTTTACCTTACGATAGCTAAAACACTTTTTATAGAAATCCTCTGATATTATAATAGTGTCTATTTACAAATACTTATAAAATAGCCGAAATTGTTACATTCATTAAATTCCAGCTACTAGCCACCGAAGTGGGTAATACAAACAAAACTCGTACAAGGCTCGTAGGGAAAATGGATTTCCAACAATGACTAGGCACTGGGGTACCACCTGTCACAGTACGGGGCCTAGATCACCGTACCGAGGACTACTCCCTTCATCCCCTGCAACACAAGGCCAGGACCATTCCTTACTGAACAGTCCCGAACAAGATAAACCCCGTGGTTGGCGCGACCAACCACCCACTAAGCCGAAAATATATAAGGGACATCTAGACAGGGGAAATATCTTGTCCTGCTTGGGAATGACCCACCTAACCTTGCTGCATATCCCCTGATTTTCAGTCATTCCCGGTTGATGAGGCTTGAGGCTAAGCATTACCTTTAGAACGTATTCACTTAGAATGCCCATCGTCCACCTGACGATGTTTCGTAAGCATTCAACCATACAAGTCCGTCCCGGGTTCGGACGGAACCGAAGGCACTACTCCTACTACATCCATTTGGAAATATCCTCAGGATTAGTAGCGACCAGCCCTTGCACTTCACTGCTCCATTTTCGACTCCGAACACGTTTACCGCACGAAACGTATAAATCGGATCGAAGTGGTTTTCGAGAAATAATCTCGATCCCGGTCTCTTCGAAACGATCATCGCATTGTCCAATATTGATAGTCGGTGATTTAACTATCAATTAATATTCATAAGCATCCATATGCATCCATCAAATAAATAATTCCCAATTTATTTATTTGCCTCAAATATCTTTAAAAGATATGTTACCCAATTTCAAATCTCATTTGAAAACATTTCCCAAAATTTCTCCTTTACAAGGTAAATCATTTACCATATATTCCCATTGGAAATATCCAAGTCCAAAACAGTTTAGATTTTAAAAACAATTTAAAACATTTTAGTTTAAAATCTATACTTTAAAATAGGTAAATTTACTACTAATTATTTAATCAAAATATAATTTCAAAATATTTAAAACAAAACTATTATATAAAATATACTTGGTTTGAAATAAGGTTTTAGTTATACTATAATTAAAAAGTAGAGTTTTTTAAAGAAATTAATAAATTTCAACAACTTTATTCAAAAAAAACTAGCTTTAAGCAAATATCCATTTGTAAAGATAATTATTAGGGTATTTATAAAATTTACTATTGCTAATATACATATAATTACTTTAAAATAGTAATTTTCAACCACTCTTTTTAAACAAGCTTAACTTTAGAACTTTCTTCTTATAAAAACAGTTTAAACTCGAACTTGGGTTTTTCCCAGGAAATCTCATTTCCACTTAAACATCACAGAAATCCTTTTCTCGATTCCTGTCCAATTATTTCAATTTAGATTTATATTTTGAATAACATAAATTTATTTTCCCAAATTTTCAACTAATAACATTTATCTTGATTACCATTCCAGATTTCACAAATTTTCAATTTCCATTCTAAATAGATTTCATATTTTAACCCTTTAAAATTCTTTATTAACCATATCTTTTATTTCTCTAAAATTCAATTTATCCATTTATAATTTATTATCGATTTATAATTTACTCAACATTATTCCAATTAAATTTTAGTTCAGTTTTCCATCCTAAAGATTCTAATTTTATTCATTCTTTTAATTTCTTATTTATTAATTTTCTTAGCTTCTTGAAAACCCAATTAAATTCCTTTATAATTAAAACTCCAAATTCCTTTATAACTAACATTTGGGTTTACTGTTTATTCTACAATGTCACCATACAATTTAATACCAAATTTATCAATCACAGAATATAACAGGCATCATCATCACTATAAAAATATTACTACATTGTGAGGAATCCAGTTGGATCCCTCCAACCTGTTTTCCCTGCATCCACAAATATTAGCACAACAACATTTATCAATTCAATTCGATAATAATCAACATATTTAGCTAAACATCCAAACAAACAGTCAATATTATTTGTCTAACTTTACTAGTATCCAGATGTGAGTGAGAATAACTCACCTTGAGTTTCGGCGAGCGTTCGAAATTCAAATTAAACCGAACGATGTTCGATTTAACTCGAATTTCTACTTGCCCGGAATGACTCCGGATTTGTACCATCGCGTAGCACTCGCTTCTGCGATTCCAACACTTCCAGAATCGCCTCAATCTGATATCGTACGCAACAGTTATGAATTTTTGAAGTTTAAATACCAATTTGGAAACAAATTCGTTTAAATTTAATTTTATTTTATACCACACAATCAGGGCCGCACAATCAAACTCGAATCCAGGCCGTTCCCCCATTTCTTCCTCCCTCACGCAACTACAGGCAAGCTCGAACCCAAACTCCCGTATTAGGGTTTGATGCCACATCTACCATTCACGCCACGAACAAGATCTTACACCACCACGGAGAGGCTCGATCCAGCCCCATCCCACACCCAACGCGCGCGCAAGCTCAGCAGTGAGCTCGTCTTGAAAAACGCGTCCAAGCGTAAGACCTACACGAGGCGATCTTGACCTCCACAGCAAGTTTCGAGCCACTCCACCGTACGGATGTGAAGCCGACGTCGAGCGCTACGATCTTCATGTAGAAAGTTTTCGAAATTAATTAGTGGTTTGAGAGATTTTTGGAGGAGAAACGAATTGGTTTTCGGCCATTGAAACAAGCCCTAGCGGCGGCCTGAGATATATGGCTAGGGTTTTTCTAATTAAGTGTATATATAATATTATTTAATATTATTTTATTTTCGTTTCCAGCATTTTACCACTCACGCAAACGAACTCCAAATCTCACGTTCTGACAGGCGTTCCTAGGGTTTTTCCACGTTCCGAACACAATGGAACAGGTTTCGTAAGCTAATTTGATCGTATGTGCGAGTTACGGAATTAAACGATCAATTTAAAATTAAATCGATTAAAACGATTTCGATGCGTTTCGAGCTGCCACGGTCAAACGACAACTCCGATTGCTACGAAAATTGAAATCCGATAATAACTAACTATTACGGATCCAATGAAACTAGTTTCGTCGAATTCCGAGACTGTGCCCCGGAAGGCTATTTTAACTCGTCTATTAAATCGAGCAATTTCCGAAATTATCGAAAACGCTCAAAACCTCCACTTTTAAAATTTTATTAACTTAACAATACTTCATATAACATTTATATACACATTAAAATTGTTTTGACTCATTCCGGACCAAAATCTGATTAATGGCATTCTAATAATATTAAATTCATTTTTAAATTAATATAAAATTCCAAATATTAATTTATCGACTTTAAATTCATCTAAAATTTCCACCACGCTATTTACACTCAAATAGCCCAAGATAAATTTTTAAAACCATTTTATCACTATTTACATCTAGAATTTCTTTTATTTCAATTCTGAATATTATATTATTATTGTTCAATTTTCAAATTAAATCCCCACCTTAGAAATTTTAACTTGTTAATATAGTTTAAACCAATTCTTTTAGTTTATAATAAATCTTAAACCCATAATAAACATTTAAAATGAATTAAATGTTCACAAATCCCGTGTTAAAAATTCCGGGATGTTACATGAAAAATGGAGTTTTGAAAGATATGACATTTTGATATTAAAATGATTTGAAAAGAAGTTCTGAAAGATATGATATTTTGGAAATGAAACTTTGAAAGGTTATGATATTTTGATATATTAAAATGATTTGAAAGGAATTTTTGAAAGGATACGATAATTTAATATATTGAAATGGTTAGAAATGACTTGATATTTATTTTGATAAATATTTGAATTGAAAGATATGGTATGATGATATATTGAAATGGTTTGGAAATGATTTAATCTTTATTTTGATAAAGATTTGGGTTGAAATGATATTTTAATTTGAAGTATAAAATATTTTTTTAAAGTTATAACTACGGGTTATAATAACGATTGGTTGTTAAAGAGACCGGGATCGGATATTGTCTTATAGCCGGCCAATACCGAAAACAACTTTAACAACTGTGTACGCGGTGGAGATTCCAGAATGAAGTAGGATGGTGGCGACGTTCTCGAGGTATATTACGTGGACCCAACTCCCGTGAGTTGGCATAAATGACTAAAACAGGAGCTATACCGGGCTACACAAAGGGTCGCACCCTTTCAACGAGCATGCTCCATCGGAAACCATTCTATTACTTTTGCGATTCGATATGTGGTGCCACTTTGACTCCGGGGTATTGTTCGAGGTGGGCGGAAGCTGCTGGCTTGCCGTCACCACCGGTCCGGGAGCGCAAACGGTGTATCCACCCTGGCATTGCCTCGCGTGCCGTGTCATCTCCTTATAGCGAGCCCACTACGATTTTGGTTTTAAAGATCCGACCACATTAAGGTTCACCATCCCCTTAACGCTATTTTCTATATGATTATACTTTACTGATTAGACACTACTGTATATAGCGCAATATACTACATAGTAAATAGTTTAACGGATCCTTAGAGGATGGGCGGTCCCAAGCATCTTCTGAGTTACTTGTACCTTTACTACAGTTCACTTGAGTTGGTTTACATTGTATAAGTATGTATGTCCTGACTCGAGTGTTTGCATTTTTATTTACGCTCGGGACAGCCTGAGTTATTCACAGATTTGGATTTCCACTTTCTGGAGATTGGAATCACTGGAGATTACCTACTTGTCAAGTTTCATCTTTTCAGTTCGGTTGTTCTATTCAGCTTGTACTTGGTTATCATATTTAAACTTCTGTTGTACTTTATTTCTTCTATTGTATCTTATATAACTCTGATATATTTATATAATAGCTTCATGAACTACTATCTCTTTTACTTCCGCTGCATTATTATCACTCTGTATCTGTGATCTGTGATTTTTATTTACAACGCGGTATTTTGAGCAATTCAATTCCGGCATGAGTGTCTACCTATACACTTATAATGGATGCGAATGGTTGAAAATACCTGGTTGTTACAGTTGGTATCAGAGCTTTGGTGGCTCTAGGCAAAACTCAGCATATGGTGTGAATGTATTTACAGAATCACTTTCATTCGAGTTTGAATCTCTTCCTTTTTGACTCAATTCCTTTAAATTTTGGAACATTCCCTACGGTTCCAAAATCCATTCGTATCCCTCACCATTCATCTTCTTTTGACTCTGGAGTATTCCATAACTCCGCTTCGAATGATCTTTTTAGTGAGTCGGCGGTCATGCCAATTTCAAATTAAATTGAAAAAAGGGGGAAAACTCCTTTACAATTAGCATGGATTCACCAGATATTTATATCTATCCTTGGTTTAGATGCTAATATCTTTTGTTATCCCAAACTCTAACTCTTGAGATCGAATGTAGATTTATCCCAGAAAAATCCACATCGATCTTATTCTTTAAGTCACGGTTGACCCGGTAAAAGTTGCCCGTGATTTATTTAAGCTTATCCTCCTCTCTACTCTGTTATTTAATCATCTTGTCTTTTGTTTCCAATCTATGCTTCCAAACATTTTGAACTGTACTTGTATATCTATGTTTTGTTTTATATATTGTGTTGTTTGAGTTGTTGATATTGATTTGGGTTTCCGATCGATTCGTCTGATCAACGCTATCGATAGGATTTCTAAAACACTTTGACAGAACAAACTGACACAATATTATTTTAAAATTTTGGTTAATGAAATAAATTTTGATATATAAGTAAATTTATGAAACTTAATAAACTGATTTAAATTGATTATTTGAAGTGATAATACTTGATTTATCATTTATTGTTCTACAAATGAATCTACAAATAGTTGTTTATAAATTTATTTGGGAACTGAAATGAATTTGAAACAAGAATTTGCGAATTTAAATACCGATTATTTTGAACTTTGGTTCAAAGTTTTAAAAAGGGATATATTAGTATTTTCAAATAGAAATTTGTTTCCAAAGAATTTTAACGTTTAAAATTAGTGCTCTTCTCTTTGTCGCTAGAAAATAACTTCGGTGATGATCGCGACATCATCGACGTTCATTTTCGAGTTTCGAAGTTAAGAGACTGCTCTGTAGTCTTGCTACAGCTTTGTTTTGGGGAATTTAATTGATTTGATTTCTAAAATATGACTTGATTTATTATATATATATATATATGTATATATATATATGATTGAAATTTTATTTGACATATTATGTATATATTATTACTTATCTCTAAATGGTTTGAATGTAATCGAAAATTTAGTTCTTAAATTTTATTTTAAAGAATAATCTCAATTATAAAAAAAAATCAATCAAAATTTTAGATGAATATCAAGCATGAAATGATTTAACTAGAAAGTTTTATTTGTATAATACAATTGCATTCAAATATAACTTACCAAAATTTCAGAAGTTAAAAATGTAATTCGATAATATACAATATAAAAAGATTTTATAAATAAAATTTGAGTGGTTATAATAAATGTTATACACTTAAATTTTAAAACAATTAACAGAGGTAAATATAATAAAGGGTAATTGAATAACTTACAATAAATAATGTTAAAAGAACTAAGAATAAAAGAAAGCAGTTATAATAAGTGTAAGTATGTGTAACATAAGTGATAAATATATTGAGAGGAATAAATTTAATTTTAATTAGGAATAAAGAAGAATAAAATTTATTAAGTACATTGTGAGTGTGACGCCCCACCTCTATACCCACACTAGCCAAGAACACTACGGTGTAGTGTTGTCAACTAACGTAGAGAATAAGGCTGTTGAGGAGCGACCATCCGTGTAATTGCTTCGTGCGAGCACCGTTATGTCAGATAGTAAAAACATGCATTCTATTTCAGAAGGAAACCAGACATACCGATACAAACTCAAAGCTACTACACGGTGGCTATAATAGCTTAGGACAAAATATATAATAATAACACAGATAATATAAATGCGGAACAGAGATGAAACAGGAAGTCATATATATATATATATATATATAATAACTGATGTCAGTTACAATACATTTGACACGGTACATATGGTACAACTACAACAGTCGACTCAGGAAGTTATATATATACAAGTACATTGTCGACTAATATACATGAATACATATCAACCTAGACTATGACATGACAACTCCAAAAGATATGAAAAGTCTTCATAGCTCAAGCAGCAACCCGAAGCTAAAAATCTACAACCTGAAATAACTCGGGTCTGACCCGAGTATTAAATTCAAAAGAAAATAATACACGGGTCAGTCTAATTCAAACTCAGTTATTAATGTACGGAAGCAATAATAATTAAATAATAAAATAGACGATGGTCACAATAAATTTACCTATCCGATTCTTAAATAAGGAAATCGAATAACGGTAAATATAACACATAACAGTGTTAAACAACAAATCAGCAAATTCAAATTATTGAATTGGAAACACGAATCAATTCAAAACAATTCAAACATCAATTAAAAGGTCAACACAGGTAGGACTGCAGTACACGCACGTGTGTACTGCCTCGCCACTACGACATATGGAAATACGCAAAAGATCCATAAATCAAAAGCAATTAAAATATCAATAAAAACAATACCGTGTGGCTACAGTTCACACTTGCGTGCACTGCCTTGCCACTATAGTGATGATGTACCCAAAAGATCAACGAACCAAAATCAAAAGAAATACCAATAAAATCAATACGGTGTGGCTGCAGTACATGCTAACGTGTACTGCCTCGCCACTACATTATACGATGTCACAATTTTCAGTACAAGGTCAAATCCAAGCTACAAGCTGGATTCAACTCAAGTGAATTCAGGAACAAATAAAATGCAAAGGTCAAGTTACTGCTGTCATGACTCAACCCAATAAAGCATGGTAAAGACCAAACCATAATAAACAAGTTTGCAAACTGTCTCAATTAGTCGAGACAGCTACAGGAATAGACAAAGCCATACTATTCAGATAGACAAAGAAGTCACAAATGCATTTGAACTCCAATAATATCAGTGCACCATGAAGCTAACAAATCTGAAATGCTTCAAGACTTAAAAATGCACAAGTACCAGACTTCAAGTACAAAGGACTCGAAGCATAAAGCATGATTTAAGCATGAATACTGCAATGCACCAGAGAATATGCAACTCTGAAATCGAAGCACGATTCAGTGCAATGCAAAATGAACACAGGGATACATATATGCAGCAAAGTCAAGTCAAAGCCGTGGGTTATCGACCAAATGATACAAATGCACCAGCAAACACTAAATGAAATTGGACAACGTTCAACTCAAAGGTAACCCATATCATACTTGATGCAGTGACCATATGGATGCAAGCAAATACCTCTAATTCAAGTAAATGCCAAGATTAAAGTCAAGACCGATGCCAACAATTAATGGCCAAGGTTATGGAATTTCATAAATAAGTTCAAGTGTACTACAGGGGAAATGCAATATGAATCAAATTGCAGACATGAGTATCAATACACTGCAAGAGTAACAGTTAAACTCATACAATGCAGTAGAAAAATGCATACATGTATAAATGTATGCAAGACACCCTACATATGTACTCAGGTGGACTACAACTGGAAATGCAGTGGTGGATCAAATGAAGTGCTCAATGTACGTGGAGCAACAGGACATAAATGACACTACACAGCAGCGTGCAGTCACAAATAGTCAAGTTCAACTAAATGCACTCTCAAGCCAAGGCAGTAAGCAGCAGAAATTCATGTCATCAGAAAGACAAAGCGAACAAAGGTGACAACATGAAATCGGCAAGTTCGAAATCAACGCAGTGTTTTATCAAAAATAGAACAAGTATTCAAACCCGAGTGAATAGAAAACATCAGAGACATCAACAACATCGAACCACAATTTAACAACAGAGGAATCTAGTGACCGAAGTCATGTTTAAACAGCAAAACTATATACATGAACCAGTCAAAATTATACATGAACCAGTCAAAATTGCAAGTATCATTTTATATGATTTTAATTAAATCAAAGAAAATAACACATCCAAGCAACAGCGAAGAACTCGAGTAGGAATTAGAAACGTGAGTGAACAGAATCACTCTCCTCGTTTTTGAGCTCGAATCGAAGCAGACGAACAAAATAGGAGACCATCGATTGACCCAAAAGGAGCGCATAACCATCTCGCGAGACACCAATTTGAAAAATCTTGAAGCCCTAATTTTTTCCGATGAGGGACGAACGATACGAGGCCGCCATTTTTGTTTCTTTCAATTAGGGTTTTCCCCCGAGAATGAATGAGAGAGGAAGCGGTCTTTGCCTTTTTGATAATATCACGGCCCAACAAAGTAAAAGAGAATGGGCCAATAAAATAAAAGGGATTTATTTAAAGCCCGTAATCCGTTATCGAGTTACAAAAGAATTTTAACTCAATTTAAAAAAACTTCAATTGGCAATATGCAACAATATTTATCGTTTAAATGTCGATTATTAATTGATGCTAAATACCGGGTTGTTACAGACTCCCCTCCTTAAAGAAATTGCGTCCTCGCAATCATAAGGAATAAATGGACCAAAGGTAACAACCATAAGAACGTATCATCACAAGATGAAGAAATTTGAAATAGGAAGTTCACCATAAAGAGCATGAAAGAGTAAGCCTGAACGTGTTTGCTCGATGAATTCTCTGGATTCCTAAGTGCAATCCTTAGGATTTGAGAACCATTGAACTTTCGCAAGAGAAACATCTTTATTTCGAAGGTGCTACACCCCCGAAGCAATGATGTGAATAGAAGGTTGCTCAAGAATAAAAATCGGAAATCCCTAAGGCATTTCCGTAATTGGAAGATGTGGAAAACGTCATGAATAGAAGAAAATTGAGCTGGTACACCGACGTAGTACAATATAAACACCAAAGAAATCTTTTAATTTCATAAAAAAATTCACAAAATTTCTACAAAATTTAATTATCAAATAGATAGTCAGAACACAGAAATCACGAAACAGCAATATCTAATTATCGATACGATAATTAGGAGATAGCAAAATCTAATTATCAACAAAGATAATTAGAAAACAAAAATCACAAATATCTAACTATCAAAATCGATAATCAGGAATTACCACAACGGTAATCAAATTTCAAATCAACAAATATTCAATTATCAAAACGATAATCAAATCTTAATTCACAAATATCTAATTATCACAAACGATAATTAAATCTCAAATATCTAATTATCACGAGCGATAATCAGAAACAACAAATATCTGATTATCAAAAACGATAAATCAGAAATCACAAATCAACGTATATTTAATTATCACAATTGATAATTAAATCTTAAATCGCAAATATTTAATTATCACAAACGATAGTCAAATCTCAAATATATAATTATCACGAGCGATAATCAGAAACAACAAATATCTGATTATCAAAAACGATAAATCAGAAATCACAAATCAACGAATATTTAATTATCATAATTGATAATTAAATCTTAAATCGCAAATATTTAATTATCATAAACGATAGTCAAATCTCAAATATCTAATTATCACGAGCGATAATCAGAAAACACAAATATCTGATTATCAAAAATGATAAATCAGAAATCACCAACATCCGATTATCAAAAACGATAATCAGAAATCACAAATTTTTCAATTAACGAGTCCGAAATTAACCGAAATAGCAAACGCACATGACCCATAACCACGAGTTTTACTAAATCGTTTAACTCACTTCATCGTTTTCTTGAAAGTGCATAACTGTGTATTTTAAAAATAACATTTCACATTCTCAAACGGACAATTCCGGAATTAAGAGAATCAGTAAAAGAAAGGGGTCATAGTCCTCGATTTTTCTGAAACGTTTAAATCGCTTCCTCATTCTTTTGAAAGCGTAAACTGTAAAATTTTTGAAAACAATTTAATTTATATTTTGAAACAAATTTAAAAATAACAAAATTTTAAGACACGTGATTAAAACAACAACATCAGTAGCAACTTCGACAAGGAAATTTTCACTTCTCAAAATACCGTAAAAACGTACAACAAAATCAGCATTGCGGGATAACCGCTTGAAAATTCATTTTAAAATTGACGGTTACTGAAGTTAATACGTCAAAATCTCATCAAAATAATTGGCATCCAAATATAATACCAATGAATTTTCATTCATCAAAAATGTCACAAGAATCTTCTCAAAGATAGAAAAGGGATATCATACCCTAAACTTGTATTCATAACAAGTCAATGACACGAGAATTCACCAATGCACAAAAATTGATAAAACTTATCAATAGAAATCACGAAAATTGTTGAAGCACAAATTCTAGAAATCATCACAAGAAATCCAGAGAACGCAAGTTCTAGAAATCTACACAAGAAATCCAGAAATCACAGAAAAAGGGAAAGAGGCCTATCACATGACGTCCGAAGACCATGGGGAGCTACCCCATAGGTGTGATTCGAAATCACACAGATGAGGTCTAGACTAACCAAAAATCAAAAAGGTATGTGTGAGTGAAATCACACAAGTGGTGTCTAGTCTAACCTCGCAAACAAAAACGTATGTGTGAGTGAAATCACACAAGCGGTGTCTAGGCTAACCAAAAAGCAAAAGGTATGTGTGAATGAAATCACACAAGTGGTGTCTAGCCTAACCAGGAAGCAAAAGGATATGTGTGAATGAAATCACACAAATGGTGTCTAGGCTAACCAAAAAGCAAAAAGTTATGTGTGAATGAAATCACACAAGTGGTGTCTAGCCTAACCAGAAAGCAAAAAGATATGTGTGAATGAAATCACACAAATGGTGTCTAGGCTAACCAAAAAGCAAAAAGGTATGTGTGAATGAAATCACACAAGTGGTGTCTAGCCTAACCAGAAAGCAAAACGATATGTGTGAATGAAATCACACAAATGGTGTCTAGGCTAACCAAAAAGCAAAAAGGTACGTGTGAATGAAATCACACAAGTGGTGTCTAGCCTAACCAGAAAGCAAAAAGATATGTGTGAATGAAATCACACAAATGGTGTCTAGGCTAACCGAAAAGAAAAAAGGTATGTGTGAATGAAATCACACAAGTGGTGTCTAGCCTAACCAGAAACAAAAAGATATGTGTGAATGAAATCACACAAATGATGTCTAGGCTAACCAAAAAGCAAAAAGGTATGTGTGAATGAAATCGCACAAGTGGTGTCTAGCCTAACCAGAAAGCCAACAAAGAGACATCGCACAATTGCTAGTCTAAATCATAAAAATGATCGTCATGATCAACGAGAAGTGTCAATTACACTAAGCTAGTATATATAAAAGTTTAGCTTCATGTCCCATAACCACTTGCTTAACTTAAATATTTACGAACAAACTGTAAATCTTCACTAGAAAATCGTCATAAGAGATTCAATCGAGTAAGTCCAGGAATTAACCTGCGAAGTAAATGCAAGCGTTACATACCACTTGTTTTACTAAGTCGTTTAATTAGATTTCTCATACGAGTGAGGTAAAGGTTTGTATATATTAATAGATTGGAAAACGGTTTAGGAAAAGAGCTTTGTAATTAAAATAGAGTTGAAATCGTTTGGAGAAAAGAGTTTTGATATTTACTACTAGCATAGAAGACCTTTATATTTTTAAAGTGACAAATCATAGAAGTGATTGTAGAAACAATCAGTCACAAGAATTCACGTACGAAGACGTGAGTAGAATCCAAAGTAATCGGATATTGAATCCTTTAAAAAGCATGTTCACAAAAATCCCGAAGAAAATGTCATCAAAGTTGCTAATAAATGATAGCAACAAATCGGGGAAATAATCAAGAATCGATTAAATTTGGAAACCAAATCAATTCACTAAATTCACATTCGAAGACGTGAATAAAATCCAAAGAATTCGATTCCAAATCCGTCAAAGTAGAAATACCAAAAAATTCCAAAAATAGAAGTTATCAAAGTCGACAAAGATGACAACAACTAATCGGAAAAGAAGAATCGATTAACAATTGGAATAACGAAGCAAAACGAGTATAAATGCATAGATGACTACAAAAAAAAATAAAAATCAAGTCAATGCCGAAGTCAAAAAGTAATGGCCACAACAGCGTATAAAGAAATAACAACAAGGCACGAAGGCCAATGCTCAAGAATTCACAGTGCAAACAAATGCAATAAGCAAATGACAGTAGTTAAAAGCTTCCACCAAGTGAATGTGAAATATGTACACTGCAAATTCAAGAAGGTATCGGACTACCACAAAACGCAAGGAGGTCAAAATAGCTTTAATTGGCCAAATTCAAACAAAATCAACGTCGACTAAATCGATTCAAAGCCGAAAACACAAGAACAAAATCCTCATCATCAAAAATCCAACCTGAGTTCGAAAAGCAAATGGAGGCCAAAGCCAAAATACTTTCACGAACTCAAAATCAAATGCACATGAATAAGCGTTAGGAATTCATACCTAACACTTAAAGATAATCATATACAAAGATGAGAGACAAAACATCGACAAATAGTTGTAACACATGTACTATCTAAGTTATGTTTTATATTTGTCCTAAACCCCAGGCTCTGATACCAAGCTGTGACGCCCCACCTCTATACCCACACTAGCCAAGAACACTACGGTGTAGTGCTGTCAACTAACGTGGAGAATAAGGCTATTGAGGAGCGACCATCCGTGTAATTGCTTCGTGCGAGCACCGATATGTCAGATAGTAAAAACATGCATTCTATTTCAGAAGGAAACCTGACATACTGATACAAACTCAAAGCTACTACACAGTGGCTATAATAGCTTAGGAAAAAATATATAATAATAACACAGATAATATAAATGCGGGACGCAGATGAAACAGAAAGTCTCATATATATATATATATATATATATATATATATATATATATATATATATATATATATATATATAGTAACTGATGTCAGTTACAATACATTTGACACGGTACATATGATACAACTACAACGGTCGACTCAGGAAGTTATATATATACAAGTACATTATCGACTAATATACATGAATACATATCAACCTAGACTATGACACGACAACTCCAAAAGATATGAAAAGTCTTCATAGCTCAAGCAGCAACCCGAAGCTAAAAATCTACAACCTGAAATAACTCGGGTCTGACCCGAGTATTAAATTCAAAAGAAAATAATACATGGGTCAGCCTAATTCAAACTCAGTTATTAATGTACGGAAGCAATAATAATTAAATAATCAAATAGACGATAGTCACAATAAATTTACCTATCCGATTCTTAAATAAGGAAATCGAATAACGGTAAATATAACACATAACAGTGTTAAACAACAAATCAACAAATTCAAATTATTGAATTGGAAACACGAATCAATTCAAAACAATTGAAACATCAATTAAAAGGTCAACACGGGTAGGGCTGCAGTACACGCACGCGTGCACTGCCTCGCCGCTATGGCATGTGGAAATACGCAAAAGATCCATAAATCAAAATCAATTAGAATATCAATAAAAACAATACCGTGTGGCTGCAGTTCACGCTTGCGTGCACTGCCTTGCCACTATAGTGATGATGTACCCAAAAGATCAACGAACCAAAATCAAAAGAAATACCAATAAAATTAATACGGTGTGGATGCAGTACACGCTAACGTGTACTGCCTCGCCACTACATTATATGATGTCACAATTTTCAGTACAAGGTCAAATCCAAGCTACAAGCTGGATTCAACTCAAGTGAATTCGGGAACAAATAAAATGCAAAGGTCAAGTCACTGCTGTCATGACTCAACCCAATAAAGCATGGTAAAGACCAAACCATAATAAACAAGTTTGCAAACTGTCTCAATTAGTCGAGACAGCTACAGGAATAGACAAAGCCATAATATTCAGATAGACAAAGAAGTCACAAATGCATTTGAACTCCAATCTTATTAGTGCACCATGAAGCTAACAAATCTGAAATGCTTCAAGACTTAAAAATGCACAAGTACCAGACTTCAAGTACAAAGGACTCGAAGCATAAAGCATGATTCAAGCATGAATACTGCAATGCACCAGAGAATATGCAACTCTGAAATCGAAGGACGATCCAGTGCAAAATCAACACAGGGATACATGTATGCAGCAAAGTCAAGTCAAAGCCGTGGGTTATTGACCAAATGATACAAATGCACCAGCAAACACTAAATGAAATTGGACAACGTTCAACTCAAAGGTAACCCATATCATACTTGATGCAGTGACCATATGGATGCAAGCAAATACCTCTAATTCAAGTAAATGCCAAGATTAAAGTCAAGACCGATGCGAACAATTAATGGCCAAGGTTATGGAATTTCATAAATAAGTTCAAGTGTACTACAGGGGAAATGCAATATGAATCAAATTGCAGACATGAGTATCAATACACTGCAAGAGTAACAGGTAAACTTATACAATGCAGTAGAAACATGCATACATATATAAATGTATGCAAGACACCCTACATATGTACTCAGGTGGACTGCAACTGGAAATGCAGTGGTGGATCAAATGAAGTGCTTAATGTACGTGGAGCAATAGGACATAAATGGCACTACACAGCAGCATGCAGTCACAAATAGTCAAGTTCAACTAAATGCACTCTCAAGCCAAGGCAGTAAGCAGCAGAAATTCATGTCATCAGAAAGACAAAGCGAACAAAGGTGACAACATGAAATCGGCAAGTTCGAAATCAGTGCAGTGTTTTATCAAAAATAGAACAAGTATTCAAACCCGAGTGAATAGAAAACATCAGAGACATCAACAACATCGAACCACAATTTAACAGCCAAGCAATCTAGTGACCGAAGTCATGTTTAAACAGCAACAAAATGAAACAGAAGAATCATGGAGTTCGAACATTTCAAAAAATATCAAAAATATATACATGAACCAGTCAAAATTGCAAGTATCATTTTATATGATTTTAATTAAACCAAAGAAAACAACACATCCAAGAAACAACGAAGAACTCGAGTAGGAATTAGAAACGTGAGTGAACAGGATCACTTACCTCTTTTTCAAGCTCGAATCGAAGCAGACGAACAAAATAGGAGACCATCGATTGACCCAAAAGGAGCGCTGAACCATCTTGCGAGAAGCCAATTCGAAAAATCTCGAAGCCCTAATTTTTGCCGATGAGGGACGAACGATACGAAGCCACCATTTTTGTTTCTTTCGATTAGGGTTTTCCCTAGAGAATGAATGAGAGAGGGGGCGGTCTTTGCCTTTTTGATAATATCACGGTCCAACAAAGTAAAAGAGAATGGGCCAATAAAATAAAAGGGATTTATTTAAAGCCCGTAATCCGTTATCGAGTTACAAAAGAATTTTAACTCAATTTAAAAAAAATTCAATTGGCAATATGCAACAATATTTATCGTTTAAATGTCGATTATTAATTGATGCTAAATACCGGGTTGTTACAGTGAGTGTAATAAATGATTATTTTTCAAACCCATAGTTTTAAAAATTGTTAATTTAAGATGATTGGATAATAAGATAATGAAATTTGGGATAGTTAAGATTTATTTAACTTGTGAAAAGATTTATTCTCTATTTAAGTTGAAATTTCCATGCTTTCAAATTTATTTCCTTATTTTGTTTTTCAAACTATCTTTTATTTGTCCTCATTATCCATATCTTACTACAGACTGGTATAGGCATCCTTCTATAATCTTTTTGTTTAGAAATCTTTCTATAATCCTTGATAATCTTTGGTACTCATTTTGAATCTATTTTTCCGTGTTTGTATTCTTGATTTGATCACCTTCACCTTGTTAAATCCACCTATAACAATAGTTATCAGGTGTAATTTCAATCTCCTTGTCATCTTATCTTAATTTTATTTCATTTCTATATTTTTTCGTGCCTTCCCGTACCTCATTCCTTTTCGGGGACGAAAAGTTTAGAGTGGAGGAGAGTGTAACAACCCTGAATTTTTTGATTTATTTTAATTGTTTATTTTAATTTTTTTATTTGAAATTTTTATTTAAGAATTTTATTTTATTTATTAAAGTGAATAAGTTATGTTATTCTAAATATAAATGTTGATTTTTAGGTGAATTAAAGTTTCAAACTTGTATAAATTGAATATTTTACTGTAAAGTGAATTTTTGGTCAAAATAGTCAAACTTTGACTTTTAATTTAAAATTTTAAATAGTTTGAAAATTTATATTTTATCTTTTATTATGAAAGTACATAAAATTTTAAGAACACTGCTTTTTGTTTCGTTGCAAACGGATTTAAATTGTGAAAGTTATGTATATTTCAATATTGAGTGCAATTTGTTTATTCTGCAATTTTGTTATTTTAAATAGTATAAATTTTATTTTCTTTGTCAGATTTTATTGTAATATGTATTAATATGTTATTTTATGTGTATTTTTGTCTTTTAATATTTTGAAGTGAGGTAGGAATTTTTCTAGAGCTAGTAGTATTTTTCTTGTAATTTCCATGCCCTGTTTTCAATTTTTAAACATTTTCTTTAGTTCGTTTTCTATTTTTATCCAATATAATTATTTATTTTATTTTGAAAATGATAACTAAATTATTTTATTTCAAATTTTCACTTCATAATATTTTTAAAATGAAGTGGATATTTTCCCAAGACTAGTAGTGATTTGTTTGTAATTTCTGAACACTGTTTTGTATTTTTAAGCAATTTCTTTCATCCTTTTTATATTTTATTTAAAATTAATTATTTATTTTCATACTATTTCAATTGGTTTCGGTTTTTAAAGGTATTTGCTGATTTATTGTTGTTTTTATTTGATCTTTAGAAAACGGAAATGCGTTTCATTTCTAGACGTTTCATTGTCCAAAGTCGTTTCATTTGCCATAACCTCTCCTTTACTCCTCTAGGCGGTGCATTTTTTCATTTGCTGTGTATTCCCTTCAATTTTCACGTAATAAACAACTCAGCACTTCTCATTCTCATGGCTTCTTCAAACTTCCTTGGTAATGGCCTCCTCTCTTCTCTCTTTTCTTCTTCCTTTTTCTATTGTTTTGCTTGATTTTTGCCTTGCTTCTCTTGCTTTGTTTGGCCTAACACCTCCACCATCTCCTCCACCGACCACTACCACTTCCTTCCCCACATCATACACGACCAAAACCCTTCCTCCTCTGACCAGCAAGTGCCATGACCATCCCATGATGCAAATTCCACAAAAAACTATGTTAAAACTCCTTAAAAAGCATGTCTAGCCACCTAGTCTTCATCACCATCACCTTAGATGACCTTGGCCACCTCCTATTGCTCCATCACCACCTTGACACACCCCTAACCATCACCTTCATCCTCTATCCAGATCTGAAACATGCCACAGCCGAGCCATAGATCCATGTAGCCTAGCCCAAAATGAACCAAAAACCCATTATTTGCATAAGCCTCTTCATATTCATGCATAGTAGCTCGTCCACCACTTCAATACCTTGTAGTCATGCCCTATAGGACCCAAACCTGAACCAAAGAACATCCAAACCTGAGCCAAAACATTCCCTAAGCCATGCTAGCAAGTGTAGAAGGCAAGACAAAAGACTGTGTATTCGTATCTCTTTTTATTTCAAAGTTATTCCTATTCAATGTTGTATTAAATTGTAATTTAATTTTGTTTTGTTTTGGGTTGTAACACAAGTTCTAAGCTTGGATCTCTTCCCACTTGAGCCTATTGTTGTGTCATCATGCCTTCTGCAATCCGTTGTGTCATTTGTATTGCAATCTCCAGCACAAAAAGGTGAGTAAAGCTCACATGACATTTATACTTATGAAGTTGTGAAACAACAACAACTGAATGTGGAAAATTAAATATGATGTTATAACTACCATGTGATTATTTATATATGATGTTAAACCTGTTAAATTTCATGTCATATCATCTGTTATTATATATATGTTGTTACTGTTCATTTTTATATATGTTTATCATACTGCAAGTTCCCTGTAGATTAGAAATCACTATGGGTTGAAATGATACATACCCGAACGAACTTTAGAATAAGGGAAAATCGTTATGGGCTGAAATGATAGGCCTAAACGATTTTCAACTTATTTTATTTACTTGGGACTGAGGGTTTGAAATGATAAAACCCAGATTTTTATTTGAAAATTACGGGTTGAAATGATATATTACCCGTATCACTTTACCTAGCGTAGAAAATTATGTACAGGCCCGTTGTTAAAATATGTTTTTCTAAAAATTTTAAAATATTTTAGAAATTTAATTATTATAATATTTTGATTTAAAATTAAATAAAAAATAATTTTTGTAAAGTATTATTGATTTTCTAGAAATCTATAAGTTAAATAAATTATGGAAAAGTTAGAAAATCTGAAATGCAAGTTATTTTGGAAATTTTGATTTAATTTTTAATGGAATTTAAATTAAATTTGAAAATATGATAAATTTATGATATTTTGAATTTAAATTAATTTAAAATGGTTTTATAACATATTAATGATTTTTGAATAAAGTTAAAATGTTAATGAGTGAATATTGAGTTGAATTTGGAAATATAACTTAGATTGGAATTTATGAATTTGGTTTAAAGTGAAATTTTAAGTCAAGTTAAATAAAATGGAATTAAGTTATATTAGAAATTTTAACCTTAAGTGTTAAGTTGAAATTAATGTAATGAATTTAAATTTGAATGTTGAAATTTAATAAGGGAATTATTAATAAATATTGATTTTTGAAAGGAAACTTAACTTTATAAAATCATGAATTTAAGGAAAATTAAATGATGCTTATAAATGTGAAAATGTATGATTTTATAAGTTAAAAATGATTTAAATAAAAATATAAGTGTTTGTGAAATTTTATTGAATATTTGAAGTTAATTAACAGCATTTTAAATGCTGTCTTTTGTTAAATTGAATTGTTTTGAATGTAACTTTCTGTAGCATTTTCCAAATGCTGCGAAACTTGAATTTTCATTGTTTTAATAAATTTAAGTGCATAAATGAACACTGAAAAGTTTAAATTTTTGGAACTTAATAATTTACTTATTAAATGTAATAACTTTATTTTTATGATTTAAAATGAAGTAATTTGTTTTGAAATATAACTATTTGATATATTAAAATGATTGAAATGTGATTTCGAAAAGATATGATATTTTGATATATTAAAATGGTTTGAAATGTGGTACTGAAAGATATGATATTTTGGTATATTGAAATGATTTGAAATGTGGTTTTGAAAAAATATAGCTGTTTTGATATATTAAAATGATTTGAAATGTGGTTTTGAAAAGATATGATATTTTGGTATATTAAAATGATTTGAAATGTGGTTTTGAAAAGATATGATATTTTGACATATTAAAATGATTTGAAACGAAGATTTGAATATTTTGGTATTAAATGATTTGAAAAATGGAGTTTTGAAAGATATGACATTTTGATATTAAAATGATTTGAAAAGAAGTTCTGAAAGATATGATATTTTGGAAATGAAACTTTGAAAGGTTATGATATTTTGATATATTAAAATGATTTGAAAGGAAGTTTTGAAAGGATACGATAATTTAATATATTGAAATGGTTAGAAATGACTTGATATTTATTTTGATAAATATTTGAATTGAAAGATATGGTATGATGATATATTGAAATGGTTTGGAAATGATTTAATCTTTATTTTGATAAAGATTTGGGTTGAAATGATATTTTAATTTGAAGTATAAAATATTTTTTTAAAGTTATAACTACGGGTTATAATAACGATTGGTTGTTAAAGAGACCGGGATCGGATATTGTCTTATAGCCGGCCAATACCGAAAACAACTTTAACAACTGTGTACGCGGTGGAGATTCCAGAATGAAGTAGGATGGTGGCGGCGTTCTCGAGGTATATTACGTGGACCCAACTCCCGTGAGTTGGCATAAATGACTAAAACAGGAGCTATACCGGGCTACCCAAAGGGTCGCACCCTTTCATCGAGCATGCTCCATCGGAAACCGTTCTATTACTTTTGTGATTCGATATGTGGCGCCACTTTGACTCGGGGATATTGTTCGAGGTGGGCGGAAGCTGCTGGCTTGCCATCACCACCGGTCCGGGAGTGCAAACGGTGTATCCACCCTGGCATTGCCTCGCGTGCCGTGTCGTCTCCTTATAGCGAGCCCACTACGATTTTGGTTTTAAAGATCCGACCGTGTTAAGGTTCACCATCCCCTTAACGCTATTTTCTATATGATTATACTTTACTGATTAGACACTACTGTATATAGCGCAATATACTACATAGTAAATAGTTTAACGGATCCTTAGAGGATGGGCGGTCCCAAGCATCTTCTGAGTTACTTGTACCTTTACTACAGTTCACTTGAGTGGGTTTACATTGTATAAGTATGTATGTCCTGACTCGAGTGTTTTCATTTTTATTTACGCTCGGGTCAGCCTGAGTTATTCACAGATTTGGATTTCCACTTTCTGGAGATTGGAATCGCTGGAGATTATCTACTTGTCAAGTTTCATCTTTTCAGTTCGGTTGTTCTATTCAGCTTGTACTTGGTTATCATATTTAAACTTCTGTTGTACTTTATTTCTTCTATTGTATCTTATGTAACTCTGATATATTTATATAGTAGCTTCATGAACTACTATCTCTTTTACTTTCGATGCATTATTATTACTCTGTATCTGTGATCTGTGATTTTTATTTACTGCATATTCTGAGATTTGCGAAATTTTTATTTACAACGCGGTATTTTGAGCAATTCAATTCCGGCATGAGTGTCTACCTATACACTTATAACGGATGCGAATGGTTGAAAATACCTGGTTGTTACACCCTTTGTACTACATTGATGTCTCCGCTTTTTGATTCATTAGGCGTACCGTTTGTACTGCGTCGATGTTTCGAATTGTTTTATGTTTCGATTCATTGGATGTATCGTTTGTACTACGTCGATGTCTCGACTGTTCGATTCATTGGGCGTACTGTTTGTACTGCGTCGATGTTTCGAATTGTTTTGTGTTTCTATTCATTGGATGTACGTTTTGTTCTACATCGATGTCTCGGATTTTCGATTCATTGGACGTGCCGTTTGTACTGCGTCGATGTTTCGAATTGTTTGTGGTACACGTGTTGGTGAGTTTTCATGCTCCCTCTTGGGATTGGCTATCCTTTTCTTGTGATTTCTGGATTTCTAATTGATGATTTCAGGAATTTATGTTGCACCAACTTTTACGATTGGCATTAATAGGTATGTCATTTTTTGTGGCTTAGTGAATGAAATAAAGAATATGACATTCTTTTGATGTTATGAGATTCTTGAGATATTGTATGACTTTTGTGGATTTTCTAATGTATACTTGTCGTAGTATGACATTTTTGGGTATCATACGTCTTTCTATTATCTCCCTTATTATATCTCGTTTTAACTGATAATTATAGCTAGACTGATCCGTTTATTATTTTCTTCTTAAATAATACTTGGGTCAGACTGAGATTTTACAGGTGCTTCTGCTTGACTCCTTATCGGACCATCATCTGATCTTTTGGCTAACTACTCTAGTTTAGTAGTTTTTGTTGTATACTATTGAGATATAGACTCCTTGATGTATACATATTCTTATGTCTAGCACTTGTATCTATTCTTTTTGATATTGTGGATCTTGTTTGACCACTACTCTGATGTACACTTTCATGTGTTATCTTCATATCTATTTCCGCCTTTGTGATATGAATTATCTGTGACTGCTTTGTGTTATATTTATTTCTATATTTGTTTTCGAAGATTACATATAGCTACTTTGTATTAGCTTTGAGTTTGTGTCGGTATGTCGGATTTCCTCTTGAAAAGAATTCAAGTTATATTTTATCTAGCAAATCGGTACTCGCACAAAGAAATTATATAGAGGGTCGCTCCTCAACAGCCTTATTCTCCATGCTAGTTGACGGCATTACACCGTAGTGTCCTTGACTAGCGTGGGTATAGAGGTGGGGCGTCATAGCTTGGTATCAAAGCCAAACTTCGAAACAATGTAGAATAATGTAACAAGGATCATCGTCCTAAGTCCATCTTAGGAGTCGTGCTTTAGGATTTAATTCGAGTCTTCATACCGATTCATCCTATTTTCTTTATGATTTCTTGTTTTGTCTATCAAGATTGATTGATATCCATTTTGTGAATAACCTTTTTCATCTTCTTTCTTTCTTAAAGAAGAGAAATGGTTAGACCAGGCCATCCCAGCCCCGGTCAATCTAGTGCTACTCCCCAGGATGGAGTATTCATGTCTGCTCAGCAGCTTCTTGATCTTGTAAAGAATGCTCAGTCTGCCGAACCCATTCCCGAGCCTACTCATCCTAGATCTGGTTTTGCATGCTTGTGCAGAGACTATACCGATTTGGGTAGAAGGCCATTCAAAGGATCCGAGAGCGTTATAGAAATTCAAGCTTGGCTCAAATCATGCGATCGCATCTTTACTCGCATGAATCTTATTGACCTTCATCGAGTCCAAGTGGCTTCTAGCATGCTCCAGGAAAGAGCGTTAGATTGGTATGAGCTCTTAACTTCGGAGATTATCGAAGTGGATCTTACTTGGGAGCAATTTCGGGGATGATTCGAACTAAAGTTTGTGCCGGAGGCTGAAAAAAGTAACTTTGGTCCGTCGTTTTATTGACCTTCTTCAAGGTGAATCTTCTGTGACGGACTACGTCGCATCTTTCGAATCTCTCTCTAAGTATGGGGTCGAGTATATTAATACCTCATTGAAGAAAAATAAGAGATTTGTCTATGGCTTGAATAAGAATCTTAAGAAGCCATTACTTCTGAAACTCGAAGTTTCTTTTGATCAGCTTATTGATATCGCTCTTCAACTTAAAGAGGCAGATAAAGAGTCTGATGTTGAAGTTGTGGGTGCCAAACAAAACTTCAACAACAACATGAAGAGGCCAATTAAATTCAATGGCCCATCCCTAACAAGAAAGGGAGGAAAGAAACCCCGGTAGAAAAAGCCCCTACCTCTAGTCGTGGACAATGCTACAATTGTGGTTCCACGGACCATTATGCAAGGGAGTGCCCGAAACCTCTCTTTTGTCGTTATTGCAAAAGTTCGGGTCATCTTATATCTACATGTCCCATACTCCGGAGCAGGGGAGAGGGAGAGATGAATGTGGTTCAAGCTCCTAGTGATACTTCTCCTGGTCAAGGTATTTCTTAATCAATCCTTGATTCCATTTGTTTTTTGATTATCTTTTTCGAGTTCTTGTTGATATGAGTTCATCTCATTATTTTGTATCAAAAGAACTTGTTGATTCTTTTTCTTTAATACAATTTGGACTTGATGTCTTCTTTGAGAACCGTGAATCCGGATGGTGGATCCGCAACACTCAACTTGTTTCTTTTTATTGATGTCGAAATTATTTTATGTGATTTTTCTTTCCGGGCCGATTTTTTTACTTAGGCTTCGGAATTGATTTTTGTAAGGATTGGCTTAATAGTTGTGAAGCCCATATCCTATTTTCCTTGTGGACTATTCATCCTCGACATTTATAATATGTTAAGCAGTTTTCTATTTCTCTTTGTGATTTTGATTCCCAATTTGATGGCATCATTTTATTCTTTAAGCCTGCATGATAAGGAAAGTGTTGTTTCTCTTATCTAAATAGTTTGTGAAACTTTCCAGTATTTTTGAGATTGTCTTAGGATTATCACCTAAGCAATCATTTGAGTGGTGTTAAGGTCTTTTTAGGTCGACCTTGCCATCGATTTTTTGTTTGCTACGAGTTGCGAAAGTTAGCATTCCATATACCGCATTCCGCACTCGTTATGATTCTTATGAATGATTTATTATATCATTCAGTTTGTCCATCTTATTTCATCCATTTTATGAATCAAGTATTTTATGAATATCCCGATGACTTCATTCTACTATTTGTTGATTTTGGATGAAAATAGAAATTTGAAATTTTGCAAATCTTTTTCATGAGATTTATTTATAAGTACAATTGGATTTTGATCTTAAAAGAGCATAGAATATTCTCAAAACTTTTAAGAAACATGTTTATCATATAGAAGATAGTTTTGTGATTGTATTGCCTATTTAGTGTTTTAAGAATTTTGGTCGATGCACTTGATCAACGTTATCGATAGGAATTTCCTAAACGCTTTGATGAGATAACCAGACACGATATATTGACTTGTAAAATGTAAATTTTTCTGGAAAGATTTTTACATTAAGAAAATTGTAATTTTGAAAGTTTTAGCTTTTTGGGAAAGAAGATTATTTAAAAGAACTCTTATTCGATACTCTTATTCTTGTGATTCCCGAAGGGGAACCAAGACTTTATCTTTTGTACCAATGCTAATCGTATTGGTTTGGACACCGTTCTCTTGCAAAAGAGAACGTACTATCACTTTTGCTTCTAAATCATTATAGATTATCGAGACTAGATATGCCACTCATGATCTAGTGCTCGCGGCTATTGTTTTTACTTTTAGAATTTGGCATCATCATCATTTTGGATGAGAAATTTGTTCTCTACCCCGATCATAAATATTTGGAATATTTATTTTCTCATAAGGAACTTAATGTTGGCTAGAGTTCCTTGCATCTTATGATCATAATAATCTTTGTAAACTCCCGGAAGGGAAATCGTGTTGCCAATACGTTTAGTCGTAAGCAACAAGTGGTTGATTCTTTGATGATGTCTGAAGGGAATTATCTTTTTATCAAGTTCATCGGACGTTTTCATATACTTCATTTTATTGAGCTTTATCTCATTCCTTTTATGGACTAGTGTCCGATGTTCTTTTATGATGTTCGGTTCATTGGACGTACCGTTTTTGTACTGCGTCGGTGTTTCGAATTATTTGAGCTTCGGTTCATTGGACGTACCATTTTTGTTCTACGTCGGTGTTCCGAAATTATTCGAGCTTTGGTTCCTCGGGCATACTGTTATTATACTACATCGTTGCACTGGCTCAATTTTCTACTATTCATGATGTTTTCCACGTCTTTCAGCTACGGAAATGCCTTTTGGATTCCATTTTTTATTCTTGAGCCCGGTATTGTTGAAGAAATTAAAGTTTCACCAGATTTGACTTTTGAGCAACATTCTTTTCGCATCATTTCTTCGGAGGTTGAGCGCCTTCGAAATAAAGGTGTACTTCTTGTGAAAGTTCAATGGATCTCAAATCTCGAGGATAGCTCTTGGGAATCCAGAGAATTCAACGAGCGAACACATTCGGACTTACTCCTTCATGCTCTTTATGGTGAACTTCTTATTTCAAAATTTCTTTTGTGTTGATATGCTTTTATGGTTGTTACTCTTTATTTTCTTCTTAAGTATTGCGAGGATGCAATTTCTTTAAGGAGGGGAGTCTGTAACAACCCGTATATTAATCAATTGCATATTTAAATATTTTATTTAAATATTTCATCGTTCGTCGGATTTTAGTCCGAAAACCTACTTTTGGCAAACAGTCGAATTGGGACTCGAGACCCCTTCCATTGAGTTCAAAATGCCGTTTGCAACCTTTTTGAGTATAAGCTTCGATGTGTTTGGAGTAAGTTGAATTTTGCTACCTTTTCACTTAGGGCTTTGGGTTGGGTTCAGCCCACTAGCCAACTTAATACCCCAAACTGAACCACTTCTCTTCATTCATTCCCTCTTCCTCTACTTTTTAGTTCTAAAGAGATTAATGGTGAGTGGAATGGGAAATTAAAACTCCAAACCCTAGTTTCCATCTACAAATCAAGTTCTAGCTCCAAATCAATAGAAGAAGCTTTGGTAAGCCTCCTCTTCTTCTTCTCCAACTCATTCTCTTATCAATTTCAAAAATTCCTAAACCTAACTTTGGGAATGTTCTTCTTTTAAAGCTTAGAATCAAGCTTCTTGAGTTGGGATTGAAGAGTGGTTGATCCTCCTTTGTTTTCAAGCTTCTCAATCTTGTGCTTTTGGGTTCAAAGGTGAGATTTTTATCTCACATCTTAGTCTATAACTATCTTCGATTGTTAGGTATGAATTCCTAACACTTATTCTTGTGTAATTGCTTTTGGTTTGGATTGATTTGGTGAATATTCCAATTTTTAGTGTTTTGAGTTCAATTCTTTAAAAATCCTAACTTCGATGTTTTGATCATGTTTTTGGTGACGAATCGAAGAGCTTATATGGCCGGGTAGTCGATGGCGTAAATCCTTAGTGTTATTGCTCGACCGCTTGCACTTCGGAAGGGATTGGCATTCATTAGATAGGCATGGGAGTGCTGGCAACAGGGTCCGGCCGACTTAGCTCTGTAGCCGGCCGACCGACCTGCTGCCCGAGCACTTCCTGCCTCTGTTTTGAAAGTGCTGGTTTCAGGCTCCGACCAACCGAGCTCAGGGTCCGGTCGACCGACCTGCTACCCGAGCACTTCCATCTTTGGTTCGGTTAACCGACTCAGGGTGTCCGGTTGACCGACCTGCTCCTATTTGCCAATTTTACCTATATTGTCTATTTTGTTGAATTTCCAACTTTAATCGATTCGTGTTGTTTCCCTTTTGTTGTTATCATTTATTATTGACTTTGATGACATTTTCTTTGGGAATTTTCGAAATATCCATTTCGATGGATTTGATATCGATTTCTTTGGATTTTATTCACGTCTTCGAATGTGAATTTCGGTGATTGATTGTTTTACAATCATTTTTGTGATTTGTCACTTTAAAATATAAAGGTTTTCTATACTAGTAGTAAATATCAAAACCTTTTCATTAAAACAAGTTCAATACCATTTTATTACAAAGCTCCTTTCTTAAACCGTTTTCCAAATCTATTAGTATATACAAACCTTTTCCTCACTCGTATGAGAAATCTAATTAAACGGCTTAGTAAAACGAGTGGTATGAAACGCTTGCGTTTACTTCGTTGGTTAATTCTTGGACTTGTTCGATTGAATCTCTTGCGACAATTTTCTAGTGGAGATCTACAATTTGTTCGCAAATATTTAAGTTAAGCTAGTGGTTATGGGACATGAAGCTAAGCTCATATATTTACTAGCTTACTGTAATTGACACTTCTTGATGATCGATGATCGTCATTTTATGGTTTAGACTAGCAATGTGCGATGTCTCTTTGTCCCGGTGGAGGATTGTACCTCATTTTATTGAGCTTCGTCTCATTTCTTTGTGGGCTAGCGACCCATGTACTTTTAATGTGTTTCGATTCATTGGATGTATCGTTTGTACTACATCGATGTCTCGTCTTTTCAATTCATTGGGCGTACTGTAATGACCCGTAGATTTTATGGATTTAATTTGGTTAAATTAATAAGTTGTAATTAAATTTAGAAGAAAAATAAATTAAAAACCTACTTATAGTAATTCGAAGTTAATTCAAATGATTTTAAGTGGTGAAAAGAATTTTACCTATATATGAGTTGAATATGAGGAATTTGAGGAAAATATTAAACTAATATAATGTAATAAACATTGTTAACAGTAAATGGAATATGATAATAAGAACAATTGCAAGTTTGTATTTATGGGCGAAATAATATTGATAGGTAATAATTGTTGTAGAGAATAAATTTCAAATGTTATAAATTGTATAATGGTGACAGATATTGTTCGTTACCAATGCATTTAATTTATAGCGATTAAATGTAATTAATCATTGCCTTTTTGTAAGTTAAGAAGTAACTGAAAATTTTGAAGGAAAAATCAATAGAAAGGTTAACTATATGCATAAGATGGAAAGTTGAATAGAATTTTAATAAATGATAATAATGGAAAACGTATACAATCAATGTAGGTAATTTGAAATTACAATGTTGTTGAAATGATTAAACGTTTCTTGTGATAATTAATAAATAACGAAAGGAGTAAGCGTATTTATTTAGAGTATTAGTTACTATTGGGTAGAGATTTAAGTAACAACGTTTAATGCAATGTTAGTAATGCCAATTTAAGTCAATAATAAGGAATTGGGAATCATATCTATGAAATGATAACGAGAATACAAGGTGATAAATGCCAATTAAGGGTAATAATTAATAAACTTAATGAAATCCCAATTTTGTATAAAATAATTTAAAAGTCAGGTTTGGCTACAATTTGAACATAAGTAAATTGAATTTGTAGTATGAAAATATATGCAAAAATTGATTTTTGTAATAAAAGATTTTGTATGTGACAAAAAGGTAACGGTAATGTTTATGGTAGGTTGCCTATTCATTTATTTAGATTTTTAGTTGGAATTGGAAATAAGTTTGTAATAAATGTAAATAAATGATACATTTATGTGAAATGTAACCAATGTAAATTTTATTTATAATATAGCAAAGGGTGGATTTAAGAAGTGAAATTGCAGAATTTGAAGCTAATTAATAATAGACATAGTAAAGATGGCAATCCAATCAAATACTTAGGAATAAAATTTATTGGAAGGTAACCTAATTTATAAATAAATGGTAAGTATTTAAGATATAATTCTATATTAATTGAAACTGATTGTAGATTTAGTGTAGTAATGTTAAGGCTAACTAAATTTGCTTTATAGATGGAATTTTAATCAAGGTGGATAGGTAACGAACTTAAAAATATAATTAAGAACTAATAGGTGGCAAATTAATATAGTTTGTATTATGTAAGTAAACTTCGGTAAATCAAATTCTACCAATCTAAAGCTAACATTTTGTTAATATAGATTTAAGTATAGAGAGCAATATTTATTAATTTAATTGAAGTATTGCAAAATAAATGAGAATTTAACATCTAAATACTACGTTAATAGGAAGTAATTGTTCTACTTATCATTACATTCATTTAGCCCATTTTGAAACTTAATCAACTGAAATTAATAGGAGAGAGAATACTAATTGTAATAGGTGCAAATAAAAGCAGCTTATGTTTTGTGAAATATAAGAAAAGTTTTGATTCAAAAAAAAAACATTTACATCAATAAAATGAATGTTTCATCTATGAATGTAGGTTTAATTTAATTTAAATAAAAATATAGAAAGATTGATTTTTAAAGAAAGAAATATATGTTTATTTGAACTGTGTTTAGCTTACAAACTAATTACAAGAATAGGAAAATAATCTATTTATTACTCTTATGTATAAATAATTTTTCTATTTTTTTATGCAATTTAGTTGTCTGTTTTAAAATTTAATTTTGTGTGATTGCAATTAATGTAGTTCAAATATTTCAATTAAAAGAAAAGAAAACGGTGATTGCAGTTAATAGATTTAATAAAAAAAAACGCGCGTTTTATGGTAAACAAAAAGGGTGTTTTAATGGTAATTAGAGATCATTTTGGGAAAAACAAATCAAATGTTTTCATTTTTAAGGTAATTATAAAAAAATTATTATGCATAGACAAAAACCCGAATGCGTAGAAATTCGAATATTACTTGAGTTAATGAAGTTAATTTTGGTGTGTTTAGGGTTAACAAAATTCATTAAGTAAACAATTGTTTTGAAATTTGAATCCTAAAAGTATGTTTACAGTATAGAGTTAGTCCATTCATTCAATTTCTAATAAATAATTACCTCTTTTTAATACCTTCTACTTTTAAAAAGGTTGTTCATATTTACTATATTTCAAAACCAAGTTTGTTCATATTTACTATATTTCTTTCCATTCATTTTCCAACTCCATTTTCTGAAACGTCATTTCATTTATTTCTAATTAATAGCGGTCTCTCTTTCCAAATCTCTTTGATCCTAAACCTAACTCTAACCTTATAAATAAGATATGACGCAAATGAAACCACAGCCTCCATTATAATCTTCTTCTTTTTTTTCCTTTTTTTCCTTCAAATCTCCTTATTATCTCTGATTTTAATTTTTCCTTCCTCTTCAAATATACTTCTTTTTCAAATTTTCTTCTATTTCAAACCTTCTTCTTTCTTTTCAAATCTAGATTTTCTCTTCCATTTTCAGTTTTTATTTTAATCATTTTCTTTTTCAATTCTTCTTTTTCAAATCTTTTTTTTTTCCAAACCTTTTAAAAATGCATACATTCATATAATAAGGAGGAAAATTAAAGTAAATCGAAATAAAAGAAAAATTACGGAACAAAGTTAGCAATCAAGAAGAAGCATACGCGTTTTTCACGAGGGAAGAGTGCATGTGGCATGGTATTTTATTTTTTTTTAATTTATTTTTGTTAATTTTGATTTCAATTAGTTCTAATAATCATAACTCGTACATACGGACTCCGTTTCACGCAATTTTTTTTTGTTAGGATCGAAATTAAATTCCAGATCTTTTGACACTGGTTTGGACAGATTTGGAGATAGTCGAATTTTTGGGTTTAAATCGGATTTGAATTCGATTTAAATTCAAAAGGTGAGTGTTTTAACCCACTCACAACTAGTAGAAGCTTTTATGTTTGTTAAATAAATTTTAGAAATGAATAGAATTTATTTATGAGTATTTGGCATGCTTATTTCATTCATATCTGCTGAATTGCATTTATTGAATTTAACTGTTAATTTAATTTATTTATTGCGTATTAATTGACAGTTAGAATTTGTGTTTGCATGAAACTGCTAGTTAACAGTTATATAATTTATTACTGAATATAAACTGTTAGATTTATGGTCGTTAAATTTAAATTGAATAAAATTGCCAGTTATTACCTGTTATATATTATCAAATATAATATTGTTATTGATTGATGATTGCGATTTGGATGATGGATGATGTTGGTGAATGGATGTTTATTGTATATCATTAAATTGCAAATTATCATGCATATTTCATTTCATTCGGGATTGTGGTTTGAAATGATATATAACCGCAAAATTTTATATCTTTTAAATTGCGGATTGAAATGATAAATATCCGTATCACTTGACCATAGGATAGAAAATTATATACAGGCACCGTGGTATATATATAACTATTTAAATGTGATTTCTATGGTTTGGATGGAATACGGTTTATAATAATCTTAAATTTTATATTGTATAAATATTTTTCTTCCATATATATATACATATGAAGTTGAAAATTTTGAAATTAAAAGGTGTATAAAAATATTTATTAAAAATGGAAGAAAATTAAGAAAATGGAGTTTAATAATTTATATCATATGTTTAAATGTTAAGTTTGGAAATTTTAAGATATGATATTTATAATTGGATTTTTCCCAAAATAAATTGAAATGAATATTCTAGTATAATTTGAATTGGGAAAAATATATATATTTTATTACTAGAAATTGAAGTCTTATTATTTATGGATTTTATATGAATATTCAAGACTAATTAATAGAACAATTGATTTTTTGAAAGAATAAAATCCAACTTTAGTTTGAAATATTGATACTCAAAATGGATATACGTATATATAAATAAATTGAAGTGGTTTTGGAACTTGAGAGAGATAATATAAATTTTGGTTTAGACTTTAATAAAGAAATGTATTTGTAAAGCCATGAGAACTATTTTCTTTACAAAGTAACATTTAAGTTAAACCTTTTAATTCATATACCGTTGAATATCCAAACCATTCAAGTTTTAAAAGTTATGGTTTTAAATTATGAATTTCGAAATATTATGCTTTGAAAGGATATTTGGCTTTCAGACGTTATAAATTTTAAAGCATTTGGGTTTTTGAAAAGGTTTATATTTGGGATAAAGGATATCATATTGTTTTGGGTTTTAAAATGATATCGTATTCATAATTTTAAAATGGAAATGTTTATTCTGATTTTTAAAGTATAACCTATTTTTAGATGACCACGGTGTTATAATAACGATGGGCTGGCAAAGAGACCGGGATCGGATATGGACATACTCTCTGTCGATACCGAAAACCACTTTGACTAACCGTGTACGCGGTGGAGATTCCAGAATGAAGTAGGTGGTGGCGACGTTTCCTGTAAGGTAAATACGTGGACCCGACTCCCGTGAGTTGGCATAAGGTGGCTAAAACAGGAGCGATTCTCAGGCCAATGAGGTCATTCCTCTGATCGGACCCTCCTCTTCGATATTATACTTTGATTTTGGATTGATTCAGTGGCCACTTCTATATTTTGATTTTGGGAGTTAGTCCGAGGTGGGCGGTAACTGCGGCTATGCGTTTCCACCAGCCTGGATACCAATTGGTATATCTACCCTGGCATTGCCTAGTTGTGCCGTGTCACCTACCATACCGAGCCTTTACTACGAGTTTCTATTTGTGTCGTACCTATGGAGTATCCTCTGGTAGCTTCCCGATCAGGAGGTATTACGGTACTATATAGACTATTGGCATTATTTGTGTTAAGGGCTATATGGATAACCCCTTAACGCTATTAAAAAGTAAGTTTATTTTATAAATGGACACTATTATAATAGCGCAATATACTACATAGTAAATAGTTTAACGGATCCTTAGGAGATGTAAATCCCGAACATCTCTTGAGTTACTGTACTCATATTTATTTCTATTAATTTAACTCACATAAGATCTTTTAGTCTGACTCGAGTGTTTTGTCTTTTCAAATTCGCTCGGGTCAGTCCGAGCGTTTCAGGATCGAAGATTTTAGCTTTGGAGGACGAAGATGAAGAATCCGTATTATATTATTTATAGTATTGCACCACACTCTTTCTATTCCGCTGCATTGTTTGTATTGGTATGTGTAATTCTGATATTTATTGTATAAAGAAGAATTAACTGTTTTGTAACCGTTTATGAACTGTATATTTATTATTATATTTTATCCTTCCGCTGTGAGATTCTATTTTGTTTTATTTCTTCTCTGTTTTTCTTATTTACCCCATAACAATCCGCCCTTGCGTATGCTTTTAATTGGCACGTGTGTCGGTTTAAAGTGTGCGAAAAGACGGGATGTTACAGTTGGTATCAGAGCTTTGGTTTTAGCGATAAACCTTAGCTTTGTGGGGTTTGACTCTTTGTTAATAGGGTAGTAATACCCTATGGGAGTCGCTGAGTGTATATATATGAGAGAGCGTATTTGTTAGTGTTATAAAAAGATTTTGATATTGTGTTAATCTGTTCCGTTTTGTATTTATAAATTCTGGTTGGTGCATGGGACGCTATGACATCAATAGGGATTTCTAAACACTTAATAGGACAGACCGACATTATATTTTTTTAATATAGGTGAAATAACTTTGCCTATTATATTTTCTATATATAAAATAAAATTTTCAAATGATATCTATATTTGGTTGCAATAGATTGGTTGTTAGGAATAAAATTTATAAATAATAGGAAAAATAAGATTGAAATTTGAATCAATGAAATTTGGAAATTTTAGAACTTCAGTCCGGGATTTTTGAAAATTTGCTTTCAAAGGATTTATGAAATATAATAATTTTGTTTATAAGTATTTTCTTATATAAATATTTAGTATAATTCGGAAGAATGGTTTTAAAGAAGATTTTGGAGAAAATAATTTTTGTACTTTCCTCTCTGTCGCTGGAAAATAATTTCGGTGATGGCGGCCGCATCATCGACTTTCATTTTCGAGTTTCGAAGGGGAGAGGCTACTGTAGTGAATTCTACTGCAGATTTGTTTTGGAAATAACTAAAGGTTTAATTGTTTTAATTATAATTAGAGGTATATAAGTTATAAAGGTATATTTATCTATTGAAATTTAACCCAGTATTTACTTCTAAAATTTCCATTAATTAATTGTTTCATTTATGGTAGTGAAACAGAATTTAATTAAGAATTGAAACCTAAATAGAATAAGAGACTTTAATGCTAAGTTATAAAGGAAGTTAAAATTTTAACTTATAAGAAAAGGTAAAGATTTATTGAACAATGAACATAATTAAAGGATGAGATAAAACTTGTATAATCTCTTTTGCATTTTCTTTAACATATATAACTTACCAAATATTAAAAGTTGAAATGTTAAATAAGTGATTGGAATAGAATATTATACAAGTAGAAATTTTGGAAATAATGAAGTATTCAATGAATTGCTATTATAAATAAGAATTTAATGGTATAAACTTAAGTTATAATTGAAATTTTACCAAAATTAAAGGTAAGTATTATAAACAGGTGATTTTAAACTTAAGTGAATAAAATGAAATTCTTTAATAAATAAGGATTGATGTGTAGGGTTATTAACTTAAGTATGAATTAAATACTACTAGCTAAATATAATGGAAAGTAGGTAATATAAATAAATGACTGCAAACCCTAGTTAAAGAATTTGTAAATTCCTTTACTTATAAGAATGGATATTTTAGGGTTAAGAATTTAAGGGAATTAAAAAGGGTTACTATAAATAAGTAATAGAATTGTAAGCATGGAATAAAAGATTGAAATTTAGAAGTGTATTAAATACAATACATATAAAAGAAACTTACATGACCGGAATAAATAAATAATAAAAGTGAATAAATTGTAAGTAATAAGTAAAAATCAAGGATACAACCACTGACAAGAAAATAAAATTTGAAGTTGTTAGAAATAAATGTAAACTATAAAAAGGAAAATTTATGTGGTTTATATAAAAGAAAGGAAATCAAACAACTAAAGTATGTAATGAATTTTTATAGGTTAAATTGATTTGTTGGTTTAAATCGATATTGTTTGCTTTATGGTTGGCTGGGTAAGGAAATTTGAAGTTGTAGGATGAATAAATAAGCTATTCTGTCCCATCTAACACTGTTGAGTAAATGATGCACTGGATAGTTATTTTTCATTCCGTACCATTTCATGTTTTGAACCCGAACAACTATTTGCTTGTTTGATCGAATGGTTGTTTTGTTGTGTATGCTGTTTGTTGAAATTTTTTATTGTATATTTGGTGTTGTTAGTAGTTGAAACCATGAAAATATTTCGCTTTATAGAAATTGTTAAACCTTTGGATGTTTATAAGTGAAATGTAGGTTATGGAAGCAATTGCTACTGCTTTTGGTTCCATAAATTAAGTATAAATTGCCCGACAAATAGGTACGCTACGGATTACGATTTATAGCGCTATTTTATATATTTTCCCGGGTTGAGATATAATATTTTGGATAAAATATGTAATATAATTGTTATATTTTGATATTATATTTTCTCCCGAGTCTCTCCGTTCAAAGGAGACTCTACCAAAAGTTTTCCGTAAATTTTGAACTTAGAAGTATTTTGAAATGTTTTTCCGAACTTTAGTAATTTAGATATAATTTTTTTTATGGTTATAAATTGATATATTTTATCTAAATTAATTAATTTTATAAATTTAATTGTTTATAAAGTTAATGTGTGAATGAGGTATATTGATTTCTTAGTTCTTCGTTTTCCTTTCTTTTCCTTTTCGGGGACGAAAAGTTTTGAGTGGGGGAGAGTGTAATGACCCGTAGATTTTATGGATTTAATTTGGTTAAATTAATAAGTTGTAATTAAATTTAGAAGAAAAATAAATTAAAAACCTACTTATAGTAATTCGAAGTTAATTCAAATGATTTTAAGTGGTGAAAAGAATTTTACCTATATATGAGTTGAATATGAGGAATTTGAGGAAAATATTAAACTAATATAATGTAATAAACATTGTTAACAGTAAATGGAATATGATAATAAGAACAATTGCAAGTTTGTATTTATGGGCGAAATAATATTGATAGGTAATAATTGTTGTAGAGAATAAATTTCAAATGTCATAAATTGTATAATGGTGACAGATATTGTTCGTTACCAATGCATTTAATTTATAGCGATTAAATGTAATTAATCATTGCCTTTTTGTAAGTTAAGAAGTAACTGAAAATTTTGAAGGAAAAATCAATAGAAAGGTTAACTATATGCATAATATGGAAAGTTGAATAGAATTCTAATAAATGATAATAATGGAAAACGTATACAATCAATGTAGGTAATTTGAAATTACAATGTTGTTGAAATGATTAAACGTTTCTTGTGATAATTAATAAATAACGAAAGGAGTAAGCGTATTTATTTAGAGTATTAGTTACTATTGGGTAGAGATTTAAGTAACAACGTTTAATGCAATGTTAGTAATGCCAATTTAAGTCAATAATAAGGAATTGGGAATCATATCTATGAAATGATAACGAGAATACAAGGTGATAAATGCCAATTAAGGGTAATAATTAATAAACTTAATGAAATCCCAATTTTGTATAAAATAATTTAAAAGTCAGATTTGGCTACAATTTGAACATAAGTAAATTGAATTTGTAGTATGAAAATATATGCAAAAATTGATTTTTGTAATAAAAGATTTTGTATGTGACAAAAAGGTAACGGTAATGTTTATGGTAGGTTGCCTATTCATTTATTTAGATTTTTAGTTGGAATTGGAAATAAGTTTGTAATAAATGTAAATAAATGATACATTTATGTGAAATGTAACCAATGTAAATTTTATTTATAATATAGCAAAGGGTGGATTTAAGAAGTGAAATTGCAGAATTTGAAGCTAATTAATAATAGACATAGTAAAGATGGCAATCCAATCAAATACTTAGGAATAAAATTTATTGGAAGGTAACCTAATTTATAAATAAATGGTAAGTATTTAAGATATAATTCTATATTAATTGAAACTGATTGTAGATTTAGTGTAGTAATGTTAAGGCTAACTAAATTTGCTTTATAGATGGAATTTTAATCAAGGTGGATAGGTAACGAACTTAAAAATATAATTAAGAACTAATAGGTGGCAAATTAATATAGTTTGTATTATGTAAGTAAACTTCGGTAAATCAAATTCTACCAATCTAAAGCTAACATTTTGTTAATATAGATTTAAGTATAGAGAGCAATATTTATTAATTTAATTGAAGTATTGCAAAATAAATGATAATTTAACATCTAAATATTACGTTAATATGAAGTAATTGTTCTACTTATCATTACATTCATTTAGCCCATTTTGAAACTTAATCAACTGAAATTAATAGGAGAGAGAATACTAATTGTAATAGGTGCAAATAAAAGCAGCTTATGTTTTGTGAAATATAAGAAAAGTTTTGATTCAAAAAAAAAAAAAACATTTACATCAATAAAATGAATGTTTCATCTATGAATGTAGGTTTAATTTAATTTAAATAAAAATATAGAAAGATTGATTTTTAAAGAAAGAAATATATGTTTATTTGAACTGTGTTTAGCTTACAAACTAATTACAAGAATAGGAAAATAATCTATTTATTACTCTTATGTATAAATAATTTTTCTATTTTTTTTTATGCAATTTAGTTGTCTGTTTTAAAATTTAATTTTGTGTGATTGCAATTAATGTAGTTCAAATATTTCAATTAAAAGAAAAGAAAACGGTGATTGCAATTAATAGATTTAATAAAAAAAACGCGCGTTTTATGGTAAACAAAAAGGGTGTTTTAATGGTAATTAGAGATCATTTTGGGAAAAACAAATCAAATGTTTTCATTTTTAAGGTAATTATAAAAAAATTATTATGCATAGACAAAAACCCGAATGCATAGAAATTCGAATATTACTTGAGTTAATGAAGTTAATTTTGGTGTGTTTAGGGTTAACAAAATTCATTAAGTAAACAATTGTTTTGAAATTTGAATCCTAAAAGTATGTTTACAGTATAGAGTTAGTCCATTCATTCCCTTTCTAATAAATAATTACCTCTTTTTAATACCTTCTACTTTTAAAAAGGTTGTTCATATTTACTATATTTCAAAACCAAGTTTGTTCATATTTACTATATTTCTTTCCATTCATTTTCCAACTTCATTTTCTGAAACGTCATTTCATTTATTTCTAATTAATAGCGGTCTCTCTTTCCAAATCTCTTTGATCCTAAACCTAACTCTAACCTTATAAATAAGATATGACGCAAATGAAAACACAGCCTCCATTATAATCTTCTTCTTTTTTTTCCTTTTTTTCCTTCAAATCTCCTTATTATCTCTGATTTTAATTTTTCCTTCCTCTTCAAATATACTTCTTTTTCAAATTTTCTTCTATTTCAAACCTTCTTCTTTCTTTTCAAATCTAGATTTTCTCTTCCATTTTCAGTTTTTATTTTAATCATTTTCTTTTTCAATTCTTCTTTTTCAAATCTTTTTTTTTCCAAACCTTTTAAAAATGCATACATTCATATAATAAGGAGGAAAATTAAAGTAAATCGAAATAAAAGAAAAATTACGGAACAAAGTTAGCAATCAAGAAGAAGCATACGCATTTTTCACGAGGGAAGAGTGCATGTGGCACGGTATTTTATTTTTGTTTAATTTATTTTTGTTAATTTTGATTTCAATTAGTTCTAATAATCATAACTCGTACATACGGACTCCGTTTCACGCAATTTTTTTTGTTAGGATCGAAATTAAATTCCAGATCTTTTGACACTGGTTTGGACAGATTTGGAGATAGTCGAATTTTTGGGTTTAAATCGGATTTGAATTCGATTTAAATTCAAAAGGTGAGTGTTTTAACCCACTCACAACTAGTAGAAGCTTTTATGTTTGTTAAATAAATTTTAGAAATGAATAGAATTTATTTATGAGTATTTGGCATGCTTATTTCATTCATATCTGCTGAATTGCATTTATTGAATTTACCTGTTAATTTAATTTATTTATTGCGTATTAATTGACAGTTAGAATTTGTGTTTGCATGAAACTGCTAGTTAACAGTTATATAATTTATTACTGAATATAAACTGTTAGATTTATGGTCGTTAAATTTAAATTGAATAAAATTGCCAGTTATTACCTGTTATATATTATCAAATATAATATTGTTATTGATTGATGATTGCGATTTGGATGATGGATGATGTTGGTGAATGGATGTTTATTGTATATCATTAAATTGCAAATTATCATGCATATTTCATTTCATTCGGGATTGTGGTTTGAAATGATATATAACCGCAAAATTTTATATCTTTTAAATTGCGGATTGAAATGATAAATATCCGTATCACTTGACCATAGGATAGAAAATTATATACAGGCACCGTGGTATATATATAACTATTTAAATGTGATTTCTATGGTTTGGATGGAATACGGTTTATAATAATCTTAAATTTTATATTGTATAAATATTTTTCTTCCATATATATATACATATGAAGTTGAAAATTTTGAAATTAAAAGGTGTATAAAAATATTTATTAAAAATGGAAGAAAATTAAGAAAATGGAGTTTAATAATTTATATCATATGTTTAAATGTTAAGTTTGGAAATTTTAAGATATGATATTTATAATTGGATTTTTGCCAAAATAAGTTGAAATGGATATTCTAGTATAATTTGAATTGGGAAAAATATATATATTTTATTACTAGAAATTGAAGTCTTATTATTTATGGATTTTATATGAATATTCAAGACTAATTAATAGAACAATTGATTTGTTGAAAGAATAAAATCCAACTTTAGTTTGAAATATTGATACTCAAAATGGATATACGTATATATAAATAAATTGAAGTGGTTTTGGAACTTGAGAGAGATAATATAAATTTTGGTTTAGACTTTAATAAAGAAATGTATTTGTAAAGCCATGAGAACTATTTTCTTTACAAAGTAACATTTAAGTTAAACCTTTTAATTCATATACCGTTGAATATCCAAACCATTCAAGTTTTAAAAGTTATGGTTTTAAATTATGAATTTCGAAATATTATGCTTTGAAAGGATATTTGGCTTTCAGACGTTATAAATTTTAAAGCATTTGGATTTTTGAAAAGGTTTATATTTGGGATAAAGGATATCATATTGTTTTGGGTTTTAAAATGATATCGTATTCATAATTTTAAAATGGAAATGTTTATTCTGATTTTTAAAGTATAACCTATTTTTAAATGACCACGGTGTTATAATAACGATGGGCTGGCAAAGAGACCGGGATCGGATATGGACATACTCTCTGTCGATACCGAAAACCACTTTGACTAACCGTGTACGCGGTGGAGATTCCAGAATGAAGTAGGTGGTGGCGACGTTTCCTGTAAGGTAAATACGTGGACCCGACTCCTGTGAGTTGGCATAAGGTGGCTAAAACAGGAGCGATTCTCAGGCCAATGAGGTCATTCCTCTGATCGGACCCTCCTCTTCGATATTATACTTTGATTTTGGATTGATTCAGTGGCCACTTCTATATTTTGATTTTGGGAGTTAGTCCGAGGTGGGCGGTAACTGCGGCTACGCGTTTCCACCAGCCTGGATAGCAATTGGTATATCTACCCTGGCATTGCCTAGTTGTGCCGTGTCACCTACCATACCGAGCCTTTACTACGAGTTTCTATTTGTGTCGTACCTATGGAGTATCCTCTGGTAGCTTCCCGATCAGGAGGTATTACGGTACTGTATAGACTATTGGCATTATTTGTGTTAAGGGCTATATGGGTAACCCCTTAACACTATTAAAAAGTAAGTTTATTTTATAAATAGACACTATTATAATAGCGCAATATACTACATAGTAAATAGTTTAACGGATCCTTAGGAGATGTAAATCCCGAACATCTCTTGAGTTACTGTACTCATATTTATTTCTGTTAATTTAACTCACATAAGATCTTTTAGTCTGACTCGAGTGTTTTGTCTTTTCAAATTCGCTCGGGTCAGTCCGAGCGCTTCAGGATCGAAGATTTTAGCTTTGGAGGACGAAGATGAAGAATCGTATTATATTATTTATAGTATTGCACCACACTCTTTCTATTCCGCTGCATTGTTTGTATTGGTATGTGTAACTCTGATATTTATTGTATAAAGAAGAATTAACTGTTTTGTAACCGTTTATGAACTGTATATTTATTATTATATTTTATCCTTCCGCTGTGAGATTCTATTTTGTTTTATTTCTTCTCTGTTTTTCTTATTTACCCCATAACAATCCGCCCTTGCGTATGCTTTTAATTGGCACGTGTGTCGGTTTAAAGTGTGCGAAAAGACGGGATGTTACACGTACCGTTTGTACTGCGTCGATGTTTCGAATTGTTTTGTGTTTCGATTCATTGGATGTACCTTTTATACTACATCGATGTCTCGTCTTTTCAATTCATTGGGCGTACCGTTTGTACTGCGTCGATGTTTCGAATTGTTTTGTGTTTCGATTCATTGGATGTACCGTTTGTACTACGTCGATGTCTCGGCTTTTTGATTCATTGGACGTACCGTTTGTGCTGCGTCGATGTTTCGAATTGTTTGTGATACACGTGTTAGTGAGTTTTCATGCTTCCGCTTGGGATTGGCCATCCTTTTCTTGTGATTTCTGGATTTCTAATTGATGATTTCTGGAATTTATGTTTCACCAACTTTTACGATTGACATTGATAGGTATGTCATTTTTTGTGGCTTGGTGAATGAAATAAAGAATATGACGTTCTTTTGATGTAATGAGATTCTTGAGATATTTTATGACTTTTGTGGATTTTCTAATGTATACTTGTCGTAGTATGACATTTTTGGGTATCATACGTCTTTTTATTATCTCTCTTATTATATCTCATTTTAACTGATAATTATAGCTAGACTGATCCGTTTATTATTTTCTTCTTAAATAATACTCGGGTCAGACTTAGATTTTACAGGTGCTCCTGCTTGACTCCTTATCGGACCATCATCTAACCTTTTGGCTAACTACTCTAGTTTAGTAGTTTTTGTTGTATACTATTGAGATATAGACTCCTTGATGTATACGTATTCTTTTGTCTAGCACTTGTATCTATTCTTTTTGATATTGTGGATCTTGTTTGACCACTACTCTGATGTACTTTCATGTGTTATCTTCATATCTATTTCCGCCTTTGTGATATGAATTATCTGTGACTGCTTTGTGTTATGTTTATTTCTATATTTGTTTCCGAAGATTACATATAGCCACTGTGTAATAGCTTTGAGTTTGTGTCGGTATGTCGGATTTCCTCTTGAAAAGAATGCAAGTTATATTTTATCTGGCATATCAGTACTCGCATAAAGCAATTATACAGAGGGTCGCTCCTCAACAGCCTTATTCTTCGTGCTAGTTGACGGCATTACACCGTAGTGTCCTTGACTAGCGTGGGTATAGAGGTGGGGCGTCACAGTAACGGAAGAGTGAATGAGAATTTACAAAGAACATAAATTATTTATAAGTAAAAAGGAGTATATATTGAACAAATTTATGATAATTGGATAATGTAGTGTTATCGGAAATTAATTAGTGTTATATATGGGATTTATACCTGGATGGGCAAATAGTAAACTTATAAATGAAAGAAAGTGAGTAGGTGACCCTTTATTTAGGTTATTTATTCATTTAGTATGTTAAATAAAAATTTAGGAAGCAGATCTCAATTAAGGGAAATTAAGTTGTGCGTTAATTTGAAATAAAATCTATTAAATATTACATTTATAGGGAATGTAGTACGAATGGTTAGGGATTGTCAAATTTGGTAAAAAGGGATTGGACTTAGGAAACTTTGTTAATTGAGTTTAAAACCTTAATTAATACGCGTAACTGACAAGATTCACATTTAAAAAAAATAACCGTTGATAAAAATCTAAGATGAATATAGAAGTATTAATGTAGTGAAAGACAAACAAATATTAACTATGTTATTTGTGTAATTAATGGATACGAATACCAAAGGCTAATTGTACTAAGGAATATAAGTGGTAGAATAATACAAATTTACGATTTTATTTTTGTTAACATATGTTAAGAGATATGTTTATGATCTTAATTTGAACTTCTACTAATAACATGTATTACAGTAAGATAAAAAAATGATAACATACGTCAGGTGTATTTAATGACATTGTTTGAATGTAATTAATTACGGTGATTATAATAATAAATGTTAATAAAGAATAAGAATGAATAAGTTTAGTAAAAGAGTAAACATTCATTTAGTAAAAATGTTTGGCAACTAAAAGATTGATTGTAGAGATGAGAAACTGTTATTTAGTAAGAAATATATATAATTACTATTTGTAGCGAATAGTGTATTAATATGTTTAAATTACTATTAGATAGGAAATAATTGTTATACTTTTCATTACATTCATTTAGTCCATTTTAAAACTTAATCAACTGAAATTAATGTAATTGAAAATTTCCAAATAATAGGAGAGAGAATACTAAATGTAAATTAATAGGCGTAAATAAAAGCAACATATGTTTTGTGAAAATATACGAAAAGTTTGATTTAATAAAAAGAAAATTTTACATCAAATAAAATGAATGTTTCGTCTGTGAATGTATGTTTAATTTCATTAAAATAAGAACAGAAAGATTGATTATAAAGAAAGAAATATATGTTTATTTGAACTGTGTTTTAGCTTACAGACTGATTACAAGAATAGGAAAATAATATATTTATTAAGCTTGTGTATAAACAATAAATTTATAAACGTGTTTAAATAAACAATTGTTCTATTTGTTTATCCATTTTAGTTGTCTGTTGTAAAATCTAACTTTGTAAATAACTGCAATTAATGTAATTCAAATGTTTCAATAAAAAGAAAGGAAACGTTGATTGCAATTAATAGATTTAATAAAAGAAACGCACGGTGTTTTAATGGAAGTAAAAGATCATTTTGAGAAAAAAAAATCGAACGTTCTCATTTTTAAGGTAAGCGTAAATATTTAATTTTGTGTAGATAAAAACCTAAATGCGTACAAAATTCTACTTTTGTTTGCAAACTTTTCCATTCCTACATACATTCCCTTATCTATTATTAATGCCTGAAGCTTTAATAATAAAACGTGACATTTATTTTTGTCCCTCCACATTCATTTCCTAATTATAAATAAACTACATCTTATTTCTTCTTCTACATTTTGTTTCTCCTAACACCTCATATTCAAAAGCTCTTTTTCTTGCAACTCCAAAAGCTTTCTTTTATAAGAATGATTTGTTTTTTCATTTTTCGTACTGGAGAAGAACGAGGTTCTATAGCGTGCTAAAGCTTTTGCTGACGTGGCTTATATTTTTGTTAGGCATGTTTATTTGTTTGTTTAAATTAATTTTGTTTTCAAGCGATTTAACGCGTGTAACTTTCTCATACGAACTCCGTTTCACACGCGATTTTTTTAGGATCGTAATAAAATTCTGGATCTTTTGACGCTGGTTTGGACGAATTTGAAGACTGTCCAATTTTTGGGTTTAAATTGAATTTTAATTCAATTTAAATTCAAAAGGTGAGTGTTTTAACCCACTCACAACTTCTAAAACTTCTTATGTTTGTTAAATTGATTTATGATATGAGTAGAAATTCATTTATGACTGTTGGCATATTTTATTCATCATCTCAGCTAGATTGCATTTATTTAAATTAAATTGTTATTTAATTTTATTATTGCATATAATTTGAAAGTTAAATTTATTTATTTTGCATATAAACTTCCAATTAAATGGTTATTAATTTATTTGTGAACATAAACTGTTCGTTGATACCTGTTATATTTTATACGCTATTTATTGATGTTTGTTCAAATTGGATATGATTGAAATAAATGGTTGATGAATGATGTTTGGTGAATGGATGATGTGTTCTATATTATATAATCTGCAAGTTATCATGCATTTCATTTCATTCGGGATTGCGGTTTGAAATGATATACAACCGCATTTTATTTTTTTAAATTGCGGATTGAAATGATAAATATCCGTATCACTTGACCATAGGATAGAAAATTATATACAGGCACCGCGGTATATATATAAAATTATTTTTGAAATAATTTCTATGGTTTGGATAGGATACGGTTAATAAATATAAATTTTGATATTATATAAAATCTTATTTTATATATACATATATAGTTAAATTATTGAATTTAAGCTATGTATGAATTTGTTAAATTAAAATAAATAAATTGGATAATGGAGTTTGATTATTTTATATTATATGGTTAAGTACATGTTAAGATATTGAAAATATATAGAGTTTTAAATGATTTAAATCAATTAAGATTGGGATTTTAATTGAAAAATTTATTTGGAATTGAGCTTCATTAAGAATTTAACTTCATAAGTTGATGTAAAATTTATTAACTTGAATTTTTAAAAAAAAGGGGAATGATATTTATAACTGAATTTTTATTCAAGGTGAATCAAATGAATATTTCTAGTATGAATAAATTAAAGGAAACTTTTAGTTAAAAGTAATTTGATTTTTATTTAAATGATTTCGGATTTATTATGCAGATACTTCAAACTAAATAAATAGGACTTTAAATTGTTGAATAGAAATTTCCAATCTTAGTTCCAATTGTTTAATATTCAAAGTTTGAAATATATTGAAACTGAAGTGGTTAATGAAACTGAAAGCGAATTTGGAATTTATGGATTTTGACTTAATTTTTAAAATAAAATAAATTGTAAGTCGCGGAAATTGTTTTATTTTATAAAGTAATTTTAAATGCAAACTATTTTATTCTATATACCGTTTGAACATCCAAACCATCCAAGTTTCAGAAGTTGTGGTTTACAGCTATGAATTTTCGAAGTATTATAGTTTGAAAGCTATAATTCAATGTTTGGTTTCCAATTATTATAAATTTTAAAAGCAATATGATTTTTGAAAAGAAATATATTTGAAATAAAATGATATTATATTAATTTAGGGTTTATAAAAATAATATCAAATGAGTTTGTTTTGGAAAGGAAAGGATATCGTATTTATACGATTTTGAAATAGATATTTTATTCTGGTTTTGAAAGGATAATTATTTTTAAATGACCGCGGTGTTATAATAACGTTTGGTTGTTAAAGAGACCGGGATCTGAAGTTGTCATACTCTCTGCCAACTCCGAAAACCACTTTAACAACCGTTTACACGGTGGAGATTCCAGAATGAAGTAGGTTGGTGGCGGCGTTTCCTGTAAGGTAAATACATGGACCAACTCCCGTGAGTTGGCATAAGGTGGCTAAAACAGGAGCGATTGACAGGTTAATAAGGTAGCACCTCTGATCGGACACTTCCCTTCGATACTATACTCTTACTTTGGATTGATTCGGTGGCCACCTTCACTTTTGATTTCTTTGATTTGGGGGAGTTTGCTCGAGGTGGGCGGTAGCTGTGCGCTACGCGTTACCACCGACCAGGAAGCGTAATTGGTATATCTACCCTAGCATTGCCTAGTTATGCCGTGTCACCTACCCTATCGCGCCTTGTACGAGTTTGGTTTTCTCCCGTAGCCCGTGTGGTATCCTCTGGTGGCTTACCGATTAGGAGGGACTATGATATTGGATGGACTACTGGTACTATTATTGTGTTAATGGGGAGTTTGGGTAACTCCTTAACGCTATTTAAAAGTTAGTTTATTTTACAAATAGACACTATTATAATAGAAAAATATACTACATAGTAAATAGTTTAACGGATACTTAAGAGATGTGAATCCCGAGCATCTTTTAAGTTACTGCACTCATATTTATTTCAGTTGATTTAACTCACATAAGATCTTTTAGATCTGACTCAAGTGTTTTGGTCTTTTCAAATTCGCTCGGGTCAGTCCGAGCGTTTCAGGATTTGAAGATTTAGCTCTGGATGACGAATACGAAGATTTATATTATTATTATTTATACTAGTGCACTACACTCATATTGTTCCGCTGCATTGATATTTATTGGTATGTGAACTCTGATATTCATTGTATAAAAAAAGAATCAAATGTTTTGTAAAAAGATTTTATGAACTGTATATTTATTATTATATTTTACCCTTCCGCTGTGAGATTCTATTTTGTTTTATTTCTTTCCTATTTTTCTTATTTACCCCATAACAGTCCGCTCTTTTGTATGGTTTGAATTGGCATGTGTGTCGATTTGAACCGTGCGTAAAGGAGGGACGTTACAAACCCCTTATTAGATAGTTCGAATAAGATCACCCCATGGATAGGATTAGCAACCGCCCACACAGCCGAATAAAAAGGGACATCTAGATAGGGATGACCTTACCCTAATTGGTTGCAAACCACTTAGCCTTGCTGCACCTCCCGTGTTTTAGCCATTCCCGGTTGATGAGGCTCGAGACTATGCGTTACCTTTTTAGCACACATACACTTAGAATGCTCACCGTCTCCCTGACGATGTTCTGATAGCATTCGTCCATATAAGTCTGTTCTCGGTCCGAACGGAACCGAAAGCACTTCTCCTACTACATCCATTTTGGAATCACCCTCAGGATTAGTAGCGATTAGCCCTTGCACTTCACTACTCCATCTTCAACTCCAAGCTCTTTTCTTCCTCACGAAAACATTCAAACCAGACCGAAGTGGTTTTCAGGAAATTAATCCTGATCCCGGTCTCTTCGAAACGATCAGCACATTGGCCAATATTGATAGTCGGTTATTTAACTATCATATAGCATCCACAAGCAACCATCAGGCCTTAATAATTTCCCAAATTATTTATTTCAAAATATCTTCGCAAGATATTTTTCTACACTTCAACCATTTGAGAATAGTTTTTAAATCATTTTTCTCTCGCGAAATAAATTTCCACCCATTTGTTTTATTTCCCCTAAAAATCACCAAGTCTTGATACTTTAGATTTTTAAATAATCCAAAAATATGTGCTTTAAGGTATAAATATTAAATAATTATCTTTTAAATCATAATACTAGTTAAACCTTTAAAATAATCACTTCTATAATTTACTTAATAAATATTTACTTTTAAAACAAAATTAAAACCACTAAATAATAATTTCTTTCTAAAACATTCTTTTAAAACCACTTTAAAACCTCTAACTTAAATTTGGAAATCTTTCTTTGAAAATATACTTGGCTTTTTAGGGAAACAAACTTTCCATTTAAATATAGCCATCTAATCATTTATAAATCCTGCTTGATTTATTTCGGTTTAATTTACGCCCCAATCCCGTAAATTCTTTTAACACTTCAAAAATAAAACCACTTTGTATTTGTAAAACACATTTCCCATCTCCTTATAATCACTTTCAAAAATATATGCTTAAATTATTTACATTAAGTCTACTAAAATTAATTAAATAAAAATAATACTTAAGGAATTCTTGAAGAGTTTTTGAGTAAAGCTTAACCCAAAATTTCTTTATTTAAAATAATTTATCATATCAAGTATTTATGTTTAAATTCCTTTTTAAAAAAATCATAATACTAATTTACCTTTAAAAATAATTAACTACCATAATAGCTTAAATAAATATTTACTTTTCATTCAAGAATAATTAAAATAATAAATTTTCTAAAACATTCTAATTTTTTTTAAACTTCTAGTTTGAACTTTGAAATCCTTTCTTTGAAAATATACTTAATTTTCCAGGAAAAGTATACTTTCCAACTTTTAAAAATAAAATCACCTTTTTATTTTTAAAATGAATTGCACCTTTTCTTATAAATCCCACCGGATTCTATACTTTCAAATTTATCCACTAATAAATATTCCACTTCATTTATAACCAGTTTACAAATTTTCATTTCTCATTTTCCTTTAAATCACAGTTTCCAGAACACTAAATCGATTTCAAACCGATTTCCTAGTTTAAATTCCCCTTTAAAATTTATTACTCGATCTATCCAATTCCCAATAATTATTTACTTAAGAATTTTCTTTTCATTTCCTTTAAAAATCAAAATCTGTATATATATATATATGTGTGTGTGTCTATATATATATATATATATATTTCCGTTTCTCAAAATACCCATATATATTCAGCTAAACATAGCATTTAATAATTCCAATCACTAATATAATCAATATAATCTATCACGGATCATGAAATAATCACATGCTCCAGTTGGATCCCTCCAACCTGTTTCCGTACATCCACAGATGTTAGCACAATATAAAATACCAATCCCACTTCGACGGGCATATCGCGGTATATATTGTCATCCTATATTATGCGGGGCGCATTTGGTCTCATCCACTATATAATGTGGGAAATCAATCACTCTTATGTATATAATATACCACATCCAGACTGATATTAAATCATCAATTCAAGCAATCAATCCATAATTTAATTTTAACTATTATAAATTTAATGGTAATCCAAACGAGTGAGATTAACTCGCCTTTATTTTTGTTTGCAGTCAGATCCAACCAGCTATTTCTTTCATGATTTTAGACCTTGTACATTGTATGGTTTATTAATAATTGAAAAAATTGAACAGTCAATTACCCTTATTAATTTAATTTTACCAATAATTTAAATTTTAAGTTAATTCCCTTTAATAAAATGTTCTAGTGACTAAAATAATTAAACAAGTTTATTAAACAAATAATCCCCATAATAATTTATTTTTAAAATAAACTAGTAAGTTAAAAATGTGTATACATATATTATTTCCTTTTGAAACCTCCTACATTAATAAAAATAATCTATATAGATTTCATAAAAATCAGATTTACATATAAACTTTGCAGCATTATAAAATTCCTATACATATTAAAATATGTGTGAGTATGTATGTGTGTGTGTGTATATATATATATTACTTAGGAAAAAATTTGTTTTCTCTTTCTGAAATAACAGCAGTAATTACTTTACTGTATATATGTTCATATAGAAATAAATTATCCTATAAAACTTACTGTTATATTTTTCTAATCCATATGTATATATATAGTAAGTTAAAACAGAATTGTTTTATCTACTTCAAAACTAAGATTCAAATTAAAGAAATTTTAAAGAAAGACAATTACCAAAAGGACCACCTCCTCTAACACCTACCGTTGCTCACGAACGAAGTCTACGAACTTCACCAAGCCTTCCTACCCTCGAGCCTATTCTAACGCGACCACCTTATTGTTGACAGTGTCACACTCGTCCACTCCGTTGGCTTCACGCGTGTGCTTACACGCCCCATCTCCCACAACACGCCGCCCAACCAAACCACGAACTCTCACAAACGGTCGTGACATCTCGAAGCCGCGTACCTCTCCCCTTAACAATTTAAGCCTCTCGATTCTCGATCGAGAAACAAGGCTGGTGCTCGCGCGCCAATGAACTCCCCCCTCCATAGGTTTGAAAAGGAAATCGCGATTTAGTTCGGCCATTACGATTTTTTTTATTATTATTATGATTACAAAACAAAAGGTAGGAAGAGTGGAGATTAAATCTCGATTGGCAAGAGAATTATATGGTGACATCCTTGATTTTGTTCTTTTTTTTCACTTTCTTGATTAAGTTTGGCCGGTTGATTTTTATTTAGAGGAGATGCGTGTTAACATCGGTGGACAGTGTTCCCAGGGGAAAAACGTGTTTGAAAGAAGAGAAAGGCTGTTGAAAAAAAACTTTTTTTCAAAACAATTAGAATATAAATATTATTTAAATCTAAACCTTCTCCAATCATGCAATTCAAAACCTAGACCTCCTATCGAGGCATGCCGCCAGGCGATCATAATGTTATACCCCTATTCTGAACGCAGTAAAAAAGTTTCGAGTCCTTATTCGATCATATGGAGAAGATAGCCTTTCGAACCCAGTTATTGTACTGAATTTTCGATATAAATTTCAACGCGTTTACATATCGTACGATCATACGACTACTCCGAATGCTACAAAATTTGAACTCTGATAATAAAACACTAATACAGATCCAATGGCACTGGTTTCATCGAAATCCGAGACTGTGCCTCGGAAGGCATTTTTAAATATCGATTTAAACGATGTATTTTTAAAACTGAACAAAACACTTTCAAATTCAAATTTAAAACTTCTATTTTCTCCGGTATTATAAATATAAATTTTCCAAGCCTTTGAAATATTTTTAACCAGCTTAAAAACCAAGATTCACCATTTTAACCAATTTCCACTTATTAAATTCAATAATTTAATTGCCAAATAAATAGTGATATTTGAAATTCAAGTTAAACTAACTTTTAAATATTTAAAATCAATTAAATATTCCAATTTAAAATATCCAAAAAAATTGGGTCGTCACATTCCTCCCCTTTAAATGAATTTCGTCCCCGAAATTGCTAGTTAATAAGAATTCTCCATCCCATTAGCTATATCCCCAATTCAAATAGTTTTTAACAACCTCCCAAAGCCAAACGGTTTTTCAACGATTTCCCAAAACAATATTTTTATTTAAAGTCATCTCATCACCCTTACTAACTTGCCAAAAACTTCCACAGCTTTCGAACGACATTACTTACTCAACCATTCATTTTATAATTTAAAACCAAATTTCAAACTATCAAAATTTCTTCAAAAATTTTCTAACTCCCTGAAAAATTTCGCCAGCGTGTCCTTTGTGCGGCTAGCTTGACACAACTACAAAATGCCTCTGCAGGCCCCCAAATTCAAAAAGAAAACAAAAGCCAAGTGGCTAGATCAGAAAACCATCAAATTTCATATGGAAATTTAAATACCTACCTTTTTGTCAAGCAATTCAAATTTATCTTCTGTAATCAAAAACACCAATTTCCATTTCTTTAAAACACATGTATATCCTACTTAGCAATAATATCCAATCACAACATTCAAAAATCATTTCATGCATTTCTTTACAAAAGTTTCAACATTTGCTTTACTTAAGCCCGTACGAAGCACATATATCATCCGTACACAAAAGCAAATCTAATCACTCACTCGATCACACAATTTCACTTCCGAACTAGTATCGTCCCTCCGATTCTTTAGTGCACACTCATATCTCGTTTCTTGATCAGAAACCATTATTCTCCTTGCATAGAAACAACTATGATAGAGAATTCCAGAACAAATCAAAAATTCATATCCACGATTCGCCGTCGAAAATCGAGTGAAAAATCCTAACTTGGATCGATATGACTATCTCGTAATTCTGTGCTCGAATCTAGATCAAATCGTTATGCAAATAAAATAATACACGTACATCTTCTGTATTTACCTCAATTGATTGTTAATTATATCAATTCTCTTTTATTCACATCTATTTTGATTTCTATCCACTTATCCACACTTATCATTTCACATACCCTAATTAAACTTCATTCAATTATTAACTTAGAATATTTTTCCCAAAACCAAATTTACTTAAGAATTTTACCCTAATTTCCTTAAGTTTATAAATTTTTATATAACTTCCTATTTTGATTCCCTCTTTATCACTTAAGCTTTATATCCATTTTTATTCAATTTACGATTTCAATTCTATTTGAATTCAGTTTATCTTAAAAATTCTGAATAATGAAATTTTATCAACTATCATTCACTCATATATGATCTATATCGTTGTTTTAAATTAGTTCATTTACTAATTTATTTCAAATTCCAATGAATTCTAATTCCTAGAACTTTTGTTCTTTTAGTCCAATACGAACTAATTCTTCTACTTCACCTTATTTAACACAATTCCAATTCAATTCCAATGTTCAGCATAAATTCCATTTACTTTATTTAACTTTATTCAATTACATTCCATTTCCATTCAAATTTTTTTACACTTCTATAAGTTTTCCAACTTAACTACATTTCATTTACTAATTTCTTTAATTTATTTCATCTAATTGGTTTACTTCCCTAACTTAATTCGTTTGCACACTTACTTTAAATTTAAACTCTTCTCAAGTTGAATTTTATTCCGACCAATTTCAACACTATTTTATTTAGCCCGCATAGGCTTAAATTTCCCATTTCCTTTATTTCTCTTAGTTCATGTTAATTCCCATTCTTTTCAAACTCTTAGATGTTTTAAACTTATTAATATTCCATAACCATTTTTAAATAAGATTCCAGAGTTTAAATAATCACTTAAGTATTTCAAAATCATTTTTGAAATCAATTATATCCAAAATCAAACTATTTCAAAATCAAACTAAATTTCGCAAACAATCCCTATTCAAAACATTCGAGTAGCAATTCCTCTCTTATAAACTCGAAAATGAACATCGGTGATGCTGCAGTCATCACCGAAATTATTTTCCACGATCGAAGAGTGTTCAGTGCTTTTACTCTTTTTAAAAAGCCTTTCAAATATTTAAATTCCAAATCCCACCAGATTTCATAACCAATTCAAAAAATTTCCACAATAATATCACTATCACTTGTCTAAATCCTTTGAAAACCATTTTCGAACCCCAAAGGAATTTAAACTTTTCCTAAGATTCCAAATATCAAATCCTTTCAATCAATATTCAAACATTACTTTGGAATTTTATCTCATTTCAATTGTAGATCATATTTATAATTCACATTTACAAATCTCATTATGTTATATAAATTATTCCTTAACTTTGGTTATAACATTATTTTCAATTTCCACATAACAATGATAAAATTTCAATATTATCACTTCCTAACAACCAAGAAACCATATACTATAATAATTTACAAAAATTATTTCTTTTATATACAAAAATAAATTAGACAAAATTATTTCATTTACCCATTTTTAAAAACTATACTGTGTCGGTTTGCCTAGTTTAAGAGTTTAGAAATCCCTATCGATACAGTTGTCCTGATTGCACCAACCAGAATTTATAAACATTCAACCGGTAAGTCGATACAATATAAAATAATTTATATTCACTAACAAATATGCACTCATATATATTAATACATTAAAACTTATTCTAGAGTACTACGGACTCTATTTCTGATGAGTAATCCCCACTAGAGCTAAGGTTCTCGCTTAACCTTTAACTCAGATACGACATTGTCACTACCCGATTTTTCGATGCCCAAAAATCGACATCAATATGTCCATTGTGTCAAATGCCGAACAATCGAGTGTCGAAAAACTAGTCCGTAAGGGAAAGACGAAGGAGGTAGAAGAAGAGAAAAACAAAACAAAAACAAAATCTTACAAACGCAGCGGAACAATATAAAATAGATAAATAAGTGATCTTTATACAAAAAGAACTCTATATGTTTTGTACATTACATCATCAGACTACAACACAACCAATAGCAAAATACTGGACAGTTATATTAAATTGTCCCACATAAAACTGACTATGTATTTAACCATACACAGTGGAATATACATCATATACGTGTGATATGTCTCACCATCTAGCTCGTCTCCTGAGCTCCACAGCATCCTTTCTATAATACTCAGTCTGACCCGAGTATTATAGTGAAATAATACCAAGTCAGTCTGGAAAACTAGCATAAGTAAACACACTCAATTGTATTATTAAATTTTCGAAAATCCTTTAAAAATCAAAGGTGTCACATAAGACCACGCCACAAAAAACATATCGTGTTTTTACCTTACGATAACCAAAACATTTCTTATCAAATCTTCTGATATTATAATAGTGTATATGTACGAATACCTATTCAAATAGCCAAAATTGTTACATTCATTAAATTCCAGCATAATAGGTATACAAACATATTGGAGATTGGGTTTCCATCAATGGCAGGGTTACTAGTGTACTGCTCGTCACAGCACCTGGTCTAGATCAACATACCAAGGATCGAATCTGATCCCCTGCAATACAAGACTAGAGTTACACCTTACTCGATAGTCCGAATAAGATCACCCCGCGGTTGGGATCAGCAACCACCTACATAGCCGTATAAAATGGGATATCTAGACGGGGCTGACCTTATCCAAATTGGTTGCTAGCCACTTAGCCTTGCTGCACCTCCCCTATTTTAGCCATTTTCGGTTGATGAGGCTCGAGGCTATGCATTACCGTTTTAGCACACATACACCTAGAATGCACATCGTCCCTCTGATGATGTTCTGATAGCATTCGTCCATACAAGTCCGTTTTCGGTCCAAATGAAAACAAAGTGCTACTCCTACTACATCCATTTTGGAATCACCCTCAGGATTAGTAGCGATTTGGCCTTGCACTTCACTACTCCATCTTCGACTCTAACCTCTTGTCTTCCTCACGAAAACGTTCAAACCGGATCGAAGTTTTTATTGAGAAATTAATCCCAATCCCGGTCTCTTCGAAATAATAAGCACATTGGCCAATATTGATAGTCGGTTATTTAACTATCATATAACATCCACAAACAACCATCAGGCCTTAATAATTTCCCAAATTATTTATTTCAAAATATCTTTGCAAGATATTTTTCTACACTTCAACCCTTTGAAATTTTCAAATCACTTTCTCTCTAGCAGAATAAATTTCCACCCAATTGTTTTATTTCCCCTGAAAATCACCAAGTCTTAATGCTTTAGATTTTTAAATAATTTAAATTACTATATCCAAAAATATATACTTTAAGGTATAAATATTAAACAATTGTCTTTTAAATCATAATACTAGTTAAACCCTTAAAATAACCACTTCTATAATTAACTTAATAAATATTTAGATATAGAAAAAAATTAAAACCATTATATAATAATTTCTTCCTAAAACATTCTTTTAAAACCACTTTAAAACCTCTAATTTATACTTGGAAATCTTTCTTTGAAAATATACTTGGCTTTTCAGGGAAACACACTTTCCATTTAAATATAGCCATCTAATCATTTATAAATCCTACTTGATTTATTCCGGTTTAATTTACGTCCCAATCCCGTAAATTCTTTTAACATTTTAAAAATGAAACCACTTTTTATTTTTAAAACGCATTTCCCATCTCCTTATAATCACTTTCAAAAATATATACTTAAACTGATTACATTAAGGCTGCTAAAATTACTTAAAAATAATACTTAAGAAATTCTATAAGGGTTTCTACGTAAAGCTTAACCCAAAATTTCTTTTTTAAAAAAAAATAAGTTATTATATCAAATATTTATGTTAAAATTCCTTTTTAAAAAAAAAATCATAATACTAATTTGACTTTAAAAATAATTAACTACCAAAATTACCTTAAATATATATTTACTTTTCACTCAAGAAAAATTAAAATAATAAATTTTCTAAAACATTCTAAAAAAACATTTTTAAACTTTTAGTTTATGTTTTGAAATCCTTTCTTTGAAAATATACTTAGTTTTCTAGGAAAGGTATAGTTTCCCACTTTTGAAAATAAGATCACCTTTTTATTTTTAAAATGAATTGCACCTTTTCTTATAAATCACACCGGAATATGTACTTCCAAATTCATCCACTGATAAATATTCCACTTCATTTATAACCGGTTTACAAATTTCCATTTCTCATTTTCCTTTAAATCATAGTTTTCGAAACACTAAACCGATTTCAAACCAATTTCCTGGTTTAAATTCCCCTTTAAAATTAATTGCTCGATCTATCCAATTCCCAATAATTATTTACTTAAGAATTTTCTTTTCATTTCCTTTAAAAATCCAAATTTATACATACATACATACATACATATATATATATACATATATATATATATATATATTTCCATTTCTCAAAATACCCATATATATTCAGCCAAGCATAGCATTCAATAATTCAATCCTCAATGTAATCAATATAATCTATCACAAATCATCAAATAAATCACATCGCTGAATATAAAATAAATTCAACGTTTTAAGGAATCTAGTTGGATCCCTCCAACCTGTTTCCCTGCATCCACAGATGTTAGCACAATTTAAAATATCAATCCCACTTTGAGGGGGATATCGCGGTATATAGGTTCATCCGCTATTATACGGGGCGCATAGGGTCTCATCCGCTATATAATGCGGGAAATAAATCACTCCAATATATATATTATACCACATCTAGACAGATAATAAATCATCAATTCAAGTAATCGATCCATAATGTAATTTTAACTATTTAAATTTAATGGTAATCAAAATTTGCTCATCTTTATTTTTGTTTGCAGTCCGATCTAACCAGCTATTCCCTTCATGATTTTAGACCTTGTATAAACATTCTATGGTTTATTAATAATTGAAAAAATTGAATAGTCAATTACCATTATTAATTTAATTTTATAAATAATTTAAATTTTAAGTTAATTCCCTTTAATAAAATTTTCTAATGACTAAAATAATTAAACAAGTTTAATAACAAATAATACCCATAATACACTATTTTTAAAATAAACTAGTAAGTTAAAAATGTGTATAGGTATATTATTTCCTTTTGAAACCTCCTATATTGATACAAATAATCTATATAGATTTCATAAAAATCAGATTTACATATAAACTTTGTAGCATTATAAAATTCCTACACATATTAAAATATGTGTGAGTATATATATATATATATATATATATATATATATATATATATATATATATATATATATATTACTTAGGAAATTTTTTGTTTTCTCTTCCTGTAAATAACAACTGTAACTACTTTACTGTATATATGTTCATCTAGAAATAAATTATCCTATAAAACTTACTTTTTTTATCTAATCCGTATGTATATATATACAGTAAATTAAAACAGAATTGTTTTATCAACTTCAAAACTAAGATTTAGATTAAAGAAATTTTAAAGTTAGAAAATTACCAGAAGGAACCACCTCCTCTAACACCTGCCGCTGCTCTCGAACGAGGTTTATGAACTTCACCAAGCCTTCATACCCTCGAGCCTATTCTAACGCGACCACCTCATTGTTGATAGTGTCATCCTCCTCCACTCCCTCGGCTTTATGTGTGTGCGTATGCGCCCTATCGCCCACAACAAACCGCCCAACTAAACTACGAACTCTCACGAATGGTCGCAACATCTCGAAGTCGTGTACCTCTTCCCTTCACAATTCAAGGCTCTCGATTCTCGATCGAGATACAAGGTTGGTGCTCGTGCGCCAATGAACTCCACCCTCCATCGATTAGAAAAGGAAATCATGATTTAGTTCGGTCATTACGATTTTTGTTGTTTATTTTTATTATGATTGCTGAACAGAAGGTAGGAAGAGGGGAGATTGAATCTCGATCGGCAGGAGAATTAAATGGCAAAATCCTTGATTTTGTTCTTCTTTTTCATTTTCTTAATTGAGTTCGTCTGGTTGATTTTAATTTAGAGGCGACGAGTGTTGACATGGGTAGACATGTGTTAACAGGGAAACACATGTTTGAAAGAAGAGAAAGGCTGTTGAAATTTTTTTTTGGTCAAAACAATTAGAATATAAATATTATTTAAATCTAAACCATCTCCAATCACGCAACTCAAAATCTCGACTTCCTATCGAGGCGTGCCACCAAGTGTTCATAATGTTATACCCTTATTCTGAATGCACTGAAAAAGGTTTCGAGTCCTAATTCGATCGTATGGAGAAAATAGCCTTTTGAACCCAGTTATTATATTAAATTTTTGATATAAATTTCAACGCGTTTATATATCGTACGATCACACAACTACTCTGAATGCAACAAAATTTGAAATCCGGTAATAAAACACTAATAAGGATCCAATGGCATTAGTTTTATCGAAATCTGAGACTGTGCCTCGGAAGGCTATTTTTAAATATTGATTTAAACGATATATTTTTAAAACTGAACAAAACACTTTCAAATTCAAATTTAAAACTTCAATTATCTCCAGTGTTATAAATATAAATTTTCTAAGCCTTTGAAATATTTTTAACCAGCTTAAAAACCAAGATTCACTATTTTAACCATTTCCAATTATTAAATTCAATAATTTAATTACCAAATAAACAGTGATATTTGAAATTCAAGTTAAACTAACTTTCAAATATTTAAAATCAATTAAATATTCCAATTTCAAATATTCAAAAATTCTGGGTCGTGACAACCGGGTCGGCATTGAGGAGAATGGATCGGTTCGGCATGGAATAGGACTTCAGGTCGGCAATCATTTGGCTCCAGGTCAGCACCACGTGGACTTCGGGTTGGCACTTGGATGAAGGTCGCTTAGACATGGGGTTGGCATCCACTAGGGGGATCGGCACTGGAAAGCTTTGGGTCGGCAAAAGGTAGGGGTCAGCATATGAAATTTGGGATCGGCATTAGCCTTTCTCTGGCATTGGCTTCGAGATGGACTTTGGGTCGGTAATGGACAACTTCGGGTGGCAAGGAGGAGACTTCGGGTTGGAAAATGCAAAGTTACTCGAGGGTTTGACATTGGCTGGACTTTGGGTCGATAGTGGAAGTACTTCAGGTCGGTACTGGGTCAATGGATCGGCATACAGATAGAAGGGGTCAGCACATGGAGGAGTTGGCACTACTTCGGGTCAATAGTGACAATGCTTTAGGTCGACAAATTGGAAAGGGTTCTACAATAGGATTTTGGGGTCGGCTATTTCCTACTTTGGGTCAGATATGGGTTTTCTTCGGGTCATTTGCGAGTCTACTTCGAGTCATCATCAAGGCAATTTGGGGTCGGCATATTACAACTTGGGGACGGCAGTGATGAAGGATGTGGGCTCGACTATGTTTTTGGTGGGCCCGAGTCAGCGAGGAAGCCCGATAACCGAAGTTTTTCCTATAAATATAGTAGGTAGGGGCTTCAAAAAAGGGATTCTGATTCTGCTTCTCTTCATCTTCTTCTACAAAAATCTATCTTCCATTTTTAGTTTAAAAATTTTCGAATTGTAACTTTAACCAATTCTCTGATTATAAAAAGGAAATTTCTAGAGTGGACTATGCCGGAGTTAGCCGAACCACTATAAACCTTGACTTCTTTACCGTTTTCTTTTTAATTTTTGTTATTCTTTGTATTATTTCCACCACATATACTCAATCTAAAATCTACGACTTTATATTGGTGCTTTCACTTGCAATTGGGTGTTTGTGACCATCTTTGGCGCAAATAATGGGCAAGTTTTTATACAGTGGAGAGGTATGGGCTTGGATACGAGGTATGGGTGGGCATTGAAGGATCTTCAGGTTCGCATGCTGGAAGCACTGGGTCAGCATTGAGGAGAATGGATCGCTTCGTCATTGAATAGGACTTTAGGTCGGCATCCATTTGGCTTTGGGTCGGCACTATGTGGACTTCGGTTCGGCACTTGGATGAAGGTCACTTAGACATGGGGTCGGCATCCACATGAGGGATCGGCAATGGAAAGCTTTGAGTCGGCAAAAGGTAGGGTTCGGCATATGAAACTTGGGATCGGCATTAGCCTTGCTTTGGCTTTGGCTTTGAGATGGACTTTGGGTCGATTATGGATGGCTTCGGGTGGTAAAGAGGAGACTTCGAGTTGGCAAAGGCAAAGTTGCTTGAGGGTTCGGCATTGGCTGGACTTTGGGTCGGTAGTGAAAGGACTTCAGGTTGGTACTGGGTCAAGGGATCGGCGTACAGATAAAAGGGTTCGGCACATGGAGGGGTTGGCACTACTTTGGGTCAATTGTGACAATGCTTCGAGTCGGCATATTGGCAAGGGATCTGCAATAGGATTTTAGGGTCGTTATTTTCTACTTCGGGTCAGATATGAGTTTGCTTCGAGTCATCTGTGAGTCTGCCTTGAGTCGTCGTCAAGGAAATTGGGGATCGGCATATTATCAACTTGGGGTCGGCAGTGATGAAGGATATGGGCTCGACTATGTTTTTGGTAGGCCTATGTCAGTGAGAAGCCCGACAACCGGAGTTTTACCTATAAATATAGTATGTAGCGGCTTCAAGAAAGGGATTCTGGTTCTGTTTCTCACCATCTTCTTCTACAAAAACCTATCTGCCATTTTTAGTTTCAAAAATTCTGAATTGTAACTGTAATCAATTCTCTGATAGTAAAAAGGAAATTTCCGGAGTGGACGTAGGCTGGAGTTAGCCGAAACATTATAATCTTGTCTTCTTTACTACTTTCTTTTTAATTTTTTTTATTCTTCATATTATTTCCACTATATATACTCAATCTGAAATCTATGACTGGATATTGGTGCTTTCACTTGTAATTGTGTGTTTGTGACCATTTTTGGCGCAAACAATGGGCAAGTTTTTATACAGTGGAGAGGTATGGGCTTGCATACGAGGTACGGGTACATGTATGATTGAGTATAGGCAAACATGGATGAACTTATTAATATTATATATATAAATGTATGTTATTTTAAATTTTAAATTATTTAACAAACATACCCAAAAATCTCAAACTCCAAATGAGGTGCGCCGGCTAATGTTCTATTTGTTATACCCCTATTCAGAACATAATGGTACTAGTCTTGAGGCCTAATAATATCATATGTAGAAGATAGCTTTTCAAACTAAATTATTTTATTAAATTTCCGACATTAACTTTTACGCATTTTAATCCTACATGAACAACCGATACGTCCAGTCGCCATGAAATTCGACGGCAAGTTATAATTCATTATTATGGATTCAATGACACCGTTTTGTCGAAATCTAAGACAGTGCCCTGGAAGACTATTTTTTTGTACGTTAATTAAAACAATTATTATAAAAACCAAACTCATTACTTTTAAATTTAAATCAAATGTTTACTATCTTTATTCTTATTAAATAGAATTTTAAATAAGCTTTGAAATCATTTTTATCTAAATTAAAATCCATGATTCAATTATTTAAACAATTTCAACTATGAAATTCAACCATTTAATTATCAAATAAATCGCTATATTGGAAATTCAAGTTATTTAACTGATAAAAATAATTTTTCATTTTTTAAAATTAGTTAAATATTACATATTCAAATGACTAAAGTAGCTACTCTAGGTTAGAGGATAGGTCCAGGGGAGAAGTTATAGACACCTTTCCACACTTTGTATCTGGAGTACATTACTTAATTTCCTCTACAGTCTTGGGCTTTGGGGATATTTATCACGTGCTTTTTAGACCTGAGACTCTTGGGGAATCCTTTCCATTCTTTAGTTATGTATGGAAAAATAGAAATAAAATGATGACAATTCTGGGTATTCACTTAATTTTATTAGGTATAGGTGCTTTTCTTTTAGTATTCAAGGCTCTTTATTTTGGCAATTCTACATCTTGGAACCAAGCTAATTTTGGGGCCACTTTGTGATAATGTATCCAACCGACAAAAAGCATTAACAATGCAAAAACCAATGCACCAATTACAGTACAATAGAGTTGTAATTCACTGGTTATTCCAGATGCTCATCAAATCTGAAATAAACCAGAGGTTATTTGTATTCCTCGGAAACCAACGCCCACATCGCCATTTAATATTTCTTGACCCAGTATTGGCCAGGTCGTTACAAGCTTGCTACACTAAACATAGTCAAATTCCTAATATAGGTATATCCTTTATCAAAGTGATTTTTAGTTTAGGTGGGAATTTGATTCCAATAAAACACTTCCAAATAATTACCTATATTCTCATACAAGTAAAAGTTCACCGACTATAATTAAATATTCGTGCATGTATACATCATGGATTCATTTTAACATTTCAATGAATCGTACAAGTAGATTAATGTTTTATGGAGAGACTGCAAGATTTTAGTGTTAAAGTTGGGTGGTTTTCTAAATTCAAAGTAATGATTTCTATATAATTTTTTTAAGTTGTTATTGAAATTTTGTAAGCAACCATGCATCCAACTTCCAACCAATCATTCGTATACAACAACAAGCTAGTTAATGTGCTCGAAAACCTGTCAATCCACTTCACTATGCAACTCCGATCACTAAGGGATCAAGGCACAACAATTCAATCCTAAGCCTCTAAAGGTCTAATTTACACAATTTATAATAATAACTTATATAGTGATATAAAATCTTATAAATATGTCTTTATGGTTATTCCTTAATGGTCATCTATATTCCTATCGCGATTGGAAATAAATTCTAAATCTCTATCAACCACCCTAACGGGTTGGACTCTAAGTATGTCTAGGCCAAGATTTATGCCTCGAATATTATATATTATTCCGAACCCTGTTATGACACCAAGCTATAACGCCCTACCTCTATACCCATATTAACAAAGGATATTACAATGTAATATTGTCTGCTGGTATGGAAAATAAAGCTGGTTAGGAGCGACCATACATGAAAATTACTTTGGGTGAATATCAACACGTTGATTGAGGTGTATATTTTTTCATCTGAATCAACTTGACGTATACGATCGAGGCATAAAGCAGTATCATGCCGGCCTATTAAATTTAAAATAATACTTAATATCATAGAATCACAGAGTACAGCGGAACACATATATTACATAAGTACAAGTGAGTATATTTATACAAATGCATAGTGAGTCTAAAAAAGGTGGTCACACTAGATCAATATAATATACATGATAAAGTATCATTCTAATCCCAGTAGAATATACATGTCATAAATGACTAACTCAAGAAAAGAATGTATATAACCCAAAGTCTAAAAAAAGCTAAAGTTTTCATATATACAACTGTCTCCATGCTAAGCCAACCTTTAAAGTCAACGGGTTATAGTACCTGAAATATCTCGGTTTGACCCGAGTGTTATAAAAATAATAAACGGGTTAGTCTAGTTCTAATCCAAATTAGTGAGATGGTTAATAACAAGATATGTGAATTACATGATTTATGATCAAATTTTCAATTAATTGCATTACATCAAATATAGTGAAATGGAAAAACCAAAATGGTACAGTCACAATCTGAAAATAAGCCATAAATAAAGAAAATGGCATTATCAACAAAAAAAATCACCATGTCATAAAACTCAAATTCTGCCTTTCATAGGCAAATACTGAAACATGGTGATTCACATATCATTAATCAAAACACAAAGTTTCAATAAATAAGACATTTATGGCGCCAAACAAGCGATGAGCCGTAGGCTATGCCTATCAAGAGACGAGTATGAAGGCTATGTCTAACAAGAGAGGAACACAAAGGTTATGCCTATCAAGAGACAAACCCGAAGACTATGCCTATCAAGAGACGAGCATGAAGGATATACCTAATAAGAGACAAATGCGATGGTTACACCTATCAAGAGACAAGCCCAAATACTAAGCCTATAGCACAAAGGCTACGCCTATTAAGAGACGAAACCAAAGGTTAGGGCTATTAAGAAAGTGTAACATACTCACTATTAGTAATCAAATGGGTTTCGCCGAATATGCCATACCACTTGGCGAAACTTAAATATTTACTAAAAGACTTTAAATCACACTTTAAGAAAAGTATTCAATCAAACAAGTATAGGAATTAACCGATAAAGTAGCACAAATGTTCCATATCATTACTAACTCATTTAATTAGATTTCTTATTGAGTGAAGTAGTTGTTTTATATTAGAAAATATTTTATTGGAAATCATTTCAAATATTGGTCTAATGACCATAAAATTAATAAATTGAAAATAAGGTTTTATTCTATAATTTGAAATCTCATTTTGAAATTAGTTTTAAAACTATATGCTTACTTTAAAAAGTCAATTTCGAAAACCATTCTTTTATCTATAATTATTCTCAAAATACTCCTATATAAACACTTTGAAAATCAAGTGTGTATATATAGTATGTATATAAATGACCTATAGGATGAAGTCTCCATGGTATTAAAAGACAACAGAATGAAAATCCATAAATCTGAAAAGAGGCAGTAGAACTAAAGCAAAACAAAACTTAAAAGGCATTAACAAAGGCAACACAATGGCAACAGAAAAATGCAAATAGAGCAACACAAGAGGAAGAAGGCACTGCATGGAGCACACGATACAGGCCTGTGACCGATTGACCGTTCATTGAGCATCGATTGACCGGTGCTGATGCCTGTAGCGCGTGTGTCTAGGGAGTCGTCCGATCTACCCAATTTTGCCTTTCGACGATCGGAGTTTGCAAATTCGAACCAATATTTTCAATGCATACACTTCATAAACTAGTATATAACAACAATAATAGAAAAGAGATGGAGATTTAGGGTTACAGCAAGAAATTTTTGGAGCATTTCCTGATAGAGTTTCAGAGCAAAGTTTGTAGTAAAAAAATAACCAAATATCAACCAAAATTCACCAACAATTGAACCATCAACATGAAATTGAATTAAAACTAGTTTGAGAAGATTACTCACCTTTGTACTCCAATCTACCAGCTAAACTTTTAATTTAACCTCAATCCTTCAACCAGCAAACTCTAGACACCAAATTGCTGGCCAAATCCCTTCTTCTTCCTAGAAATCCTTTCTCTTTGCAAATGCAATCCTTCATTGATCATTCCTTTGCTGTCCAGAACCAAGGCCCACCCAAAACTAACCAAAACTTTAACTTTATAGGTCCATAATTATAACCAGCCGTAATTTTCAATGATTTGAATTTTTTGGTTTAATATGATTGTGTAATTAAATAATGAAAGAAATGACATTTTGGATTCATATTAATGAAATAATACGTAGAATGCAAGGTAAACAACGCTAATTAAAGTTAATAATTAATGCATTGAATGAAATGCCAATTAATGAGAATAAATTTAAATGGATACTTGACTATAAATTGAACATAAGTGAATAAATGAAATATTGGATTTACTAAGAAAAAAATAAATAGTTAATGGAAATTGAACGAAATTAGTAATATGAAAATAAAATTGACTTATAAGAAATAAAAGATTATTAAGGGGACTAAAGGTTAACTATGGCAAACTATTGTATGTTACCTATCTATGTAGCATGTTAATTTAAATTGGAAATAAATTTCAATAAATGTAATCAAATATTATGTTAATGTAAATTAAGTTAATATTTGGAAGTAATGTAAATTTTATTCATAATATGATAATTGGTTAAATAAAAGGAATGGAAATCGGGATTTATTAATTTATTTGAATTTAAAAGATAGTAATTGGATTTATTGCAAATAAATGGAATTAAATATTTAAATATTATGAAAATGGGAAATTAAGATGAAATTAGGAAACACTAATGTGCTAAGAGATAAACCAATGTTAGTTATACCCTTATTGTAATGAAAGACTTAAATAACAAGGTTTAAAATTTAATACATGGATTTTGGAATTTTAATTTATAATTTCTAAATTTAATGAAATTGAAATTTAACACTGAAATTGATGGATTAATCAACTTTAAATTGACATCTAAATTTGTTTGAATTATTGAAATTATTCAAGAAATCAGAAATGATAAAGATTGCTAATTATAGAATTGGAATTGAAAATTTGATTTAATTAATTTAATATTAATTTATTGATTTATTAGAAAATAACCATTTTGGCCACTGACTCGGATTTCGACGAAACTAGTTTCATCGGATCCGTAACAATGAATTATTGTAGGATTTCATGTTTCGTAGCGATCAGACTTGTTGTTTGATTGTACGGGCTCGAAACGCCTAGAAATCAATGAAACTGGAATCAATTGAAATCAATTTGAAATAACCGGATTTTAGCCTAACTTCTTCATACGATGGAATTAGGACTTGGAACTTCTTCCATTGAGTTTAACATATTTAGAAACATCTATTTTGATATATGGGTTGACCCATTTTCGTTGCAGAGGCAGAATAGGCTTTTTGAGCCATCTATCGTTCAACTTTCAATCCAAATCAATCCGGTCCATTCTATTTTCAGCCTTTCTTGTATATACCTCATTAGAAACCCTAGTCACTCCTTATTCTCATTTGTCTGTACGTACAATTTCATTTGCTCCTCCTCTTTCCAATGGTAGACAAAACCTAATCCCAAATTCAATTTCATATCAAAACTCCAAATCAAAAATTTAAATTCCTCAAAACCCTAACTAATTATATACCGTCTTGAAGCTCTCAAAGAGTGCATCTCAATTCTATGATTCATTTTTCAATTCAATACAATGTTTGTCTATAAATCGAGAATGAACCGTGGCCTTTCATAATGGATTTTTGACGATCTAACGGTAGATCGTCGACCGTTGGTCGATTAGGGAGTGGCGTTTGGAAGAGGATGGAGAGTAGACCGTGTGGTGACGTTCGTTTGTCATAGATGGCCTTATAGTCGTTGGAATTTTTGGTTGTGCGTCGCGAATGAGGGACGGTGGCCAGGCTACAAGATGCAACCAGAATTGGTGTGGCTAGGTCGGTGAGGTCGGTCGTGGTCGAGATGAGGGTTGGTGATGTTGGATCGGGTAAGAGATGATCATGGTGGCGCTGTTATCAAGAGGTAAGTGGTGGCAGGTTCGAGATATCGCGTGTGTTAAATTTGCTGAGGCAACGCTAGGGTTTCGACCGCTATTAGTACGTGACGTGGCAAAATTCTATTTGACTTCTATTTTATTTTATTTAAAATTTAACTCGAATATTTTAACTATCATATCTTTTACATACGAGGCCCAATTCATGCACGGTTTTCGCTGCTAGGATCGTATCGAAATTCAAGACATTTTGACGCAGATTTGGATGAATTCTGAAACAGTTTTAATTTATGGTTTAAATTGGATTTAAATTCAATTTAAATTCAAAAGCTGAGTGTTTTAACCCACTCACAACTTCTAAAATTTCTTATGTTTGTTAAATTAGTTTACGATGTGATTAGAAATTTATTTATGACTGCTTGGCATATTTTGAATCATCATCTCAGTTAATTTGGATTTATTTGGATTAAATAGTTATTTAATTTATTATTGAATATAAAATGCCAGCAAATATCTGTTGTTTATTATCTGTTCTATATTGATGTTATTGATTGAATTGGATGATGATTGTGGCAAATGTTTGATTATTGATATTGGATGTATGGATGTTGTATTTTATATTGTTATAAATTACAAGTTTGTTATGGATTTTGATTTCATTCGGGATTGCGGTTTGAAATGATATATAACCGTAAAATATTAAATTGCGGATTTAAATGATAAATATCCGTATCACGTGACCATAGGATAGAAAATTATATACAGACACCGTGGTCTATATATATAAATATTTTGAAAGGATTTCTATGGTTTTGGAAAGGAATATATGGTTTTATAAAAACTAATTTGGATATTATATAAATGTTATTTTATATATAGTTAAATTCTTGATTTTAAGCTATGTATAAATTATTTTTAAAATATAAAATGATTTTAATGATAAAGTTTTTTTTTATTAAAATATAATATGGTTAAGTGTTTATTTAAATTATATTTTATATAGAGCTTATAATGACTTAAAAAAATTTTAGGTTGGAAGATAAATAAGAAATTGATTTGAAATTTAATTTATTTAAGAATTATACTCAAATAAATTTGATTTGAAACTTAATAAAATTGAGATTTTGGTTTAAAGGGATTTAAATGAATATATCAAGTTGATTTAAATGAATATATCAAGTAAAATAAATTGGAAGAATATTCAGTTATTTGAAGTTTAAAAGTTTTACTTAAATGATATTGGATTTATTAAGTAGCGTTTCAAAATTAAATAATAGTAGTTGAATCTGATATATATGGAATTATCAAAATTTAGTTTGGAAATTATGGAATATTTAAAGCTTTGAAATATAAGGAATTTTGAATTGGTTTATTTGAGGATCAAATCTGTATTTGGAGTTGATATAAATTGAAATGGATTATTGAAACTGAATTAAGTTGAAATTATGAATTGAGATTTGATTTAAATTGAATTTGGGTTCTAGGTAATTTGAATCAATTTGTGAAGTTGAGGAAATTATTTTATTTATAAAGTAATGTTAAATTTAAAATTATTTTATTTTATATATACTATTTGAACCTCTAAACTGTTTAGGGAAAGTTATAGTTTCGAAGCTATGAATTTCAAAGTATTATGTTTTGAAAATGTCATATTTTCAAGTGTTGGATTTTGAAAATGTTATAACTTTGAAAGTACTATGATTTTGGAAGAGAATATATTTGGAATAAAATGATATTATATTGATTTGATTTTTAAATAAAAATGATATCTTATTTGTTTTTGAAATGGAAATGATACCGTTTTGAAATGGCAATGATATTTTGGTTTTGAAGATATACTATTTTGAAATGACCGCGGTATTATAATAATGTTTGGTTGTTAAATAGACCGGGATCGGAAGTTGTCATACTCTATGCCAATTCCGAAAACCACTTTAACTACCGTATACGCGGTGGAGATTGCAGAATGAAGTTGAACGGCGGCGGTGTTCCTTTGAGGTATATACGTGGACCCGACTCCCGTGGGTTGGCATAAGGTGGCTAAAACAGGAGTGATTTTGGGCCAATGAGGTAGCTCCTCTTATCGGACACACTCCTTCGACACCATTCTATTACTTTGTGATTGATTGGGCTCTTTGATGTTTGGGGGTGTGGCTCGAGGTGGGCAGTAGCTGCGCGCTATGCATCACCACCAGTCTGGATAGTAATTGGTATATCTACCCTGGCATTGCCTAGTTGTGCCGTGTCACCTACCCTAGCGTGGCTTGTACGATTTTGGATTTCTCCCATAGCCCGTGGAGTATTTAGCGTAGTCTCCCGATCTTGAGGTACGCTGATACTGGATGGACTATTGGGACTATTACATGTTAAGGTGGAAAATGTAAAGCCTTAACGCTATTTAAAAGTAAGTTTATTTTACTATAGACATTATTATAATAGCGTATATTACTACGTAGTAAATAGTTTAACAAATCCTTAGAAGATGTGAATCCCGAGCAAAGTTAGACACTGGATAGGAGATGTCAAATCCTGTAAACATCTCTAATGTCATTCCACTTATACTATTTTCCGTTGATTTAACTTACATAAGATCTTTTAGTTCTGACTCGAGTGTTTTGTCTTTTCAATTCGCTCAGTTCAGCCAGAGCATTTCACGGTTTGAAGACTTTACTTCTGGAGTACGAAGGCGAAGATTGTACTACTATTATTCACTATAGTGTTCCACTGCATCCAACCTGTTTTCCTGCATCCACAGATGTTAGCACAATTTAAAATACCAATCCCACTTTGAGGGGGATATCGCAGTATATAGGTTCATCCGCTATTATACGGGACGCATAGGGTCTCATCCGCTATATAATGCGGGAAACCAATCACTCCAATATATATAATATACCACATCTAGACTGATAATAAATCATCAATTCAAGTAATCAATCCTTAATTTAATTTTAACTATTTAAATTTAATGGTAATCCAAATGAGTTCACCTTTATTTTCGTTTGCAGTCCGATCTAACCAGCTATTCCCTTCACGATTTCAGACCTTGTATAAACATTGTATGGTTTATTAATAATTGAAAAAATTGAATAGTCAATTACCATTATTAATTTAATTTTATCGATAACCTAAATTTTAAGTTAATTCCCTATAATAAAATTATCTAGTGACTAAAATAATTAAACAAGTTTATTAACAAATAATCCCCATAATACACTATTTTTAAAATAAACTAGTAAGTTAAAAATGTGCATAGGTATATTATTTCCTTTTGAAACCTCCTATATTAATAAAAATAATCTATATAGATTTCATAAAAATCAGATTTACATATAAACTTTGTAGCATTATAAAATTCCTACACACATTAAAATATGTGTGAGTATTTATATATATATATATATATATATTTTACTTAGGAAATTTTTTGTTTTCTCTTCTTGTAAATAACAACAGTAACTACTTTACTGTATATGTGTTCATCTAGAAATAAATTATCCTATAAAACTTACTTTATATTTTTCTAATCCATATGTATATATACAGTAAATTAAAACAGAATTGTTTTATCAACTTCAAAACTAAGATTTAGATTAAAGAAATTTTAAAGTTAGACAATTACCAGAAGGAACCACCTCCTCTAACACCTGCCGCTACTCACGAACGAGGTCTACGAACTTCACCAAGCCTTCCTACCCTCGAGCCTATTCTAACGCGACCACCTCATTGTTGATAGCGTCACCCTCCTCCACTCCCTCGGCTTCACGTGTGTGCGTACGCGCCCTATCGCCCACAGCACGCCGCCCAACTAAACCACGAACTCTCACGAATGGTCGTAACATCTCGAAGTCGTGTACCTCTTCCCTCTATAATTCAAGGCTCTCGATTCTCGATCGAGAAACAAGGTTGGTGCTCGTGCGCCAATGAATTCCCCCTTCCATCGATTAGAAAAGGAAATCATGATTTAGTTCGGTCATTACGATTTTTTTTGTTTATTTTTATTATGATTGCTGAACAGAAGGTAGGAAGAGGGGAGATTGAATCTCCATTGGCAAGAGAATTAAATGGAGACATCCTTGATTTTGTTCTCTTTTTCATTTTCTTAATTGAGTTCGGCCGATTGATTTTTATTTAGAGGAGACACGTGTTAACATGGGTAGACAAGTGTTACAAGGGGAAAAACATGTTTGAAAGAAGAGAATGGATGTTGAAAAAAATTATTTGTCAAAACAATTAGAATATTAATAGTATTTAAATCTAAACCATCTCCAATCACGCAACCCAAAATCTCGACCTCCTATGGAGGCATGCCACCAGGTGTTCATAATGTTATACCCTTATTCTGAATGCACTGAAAAAGGTTTCGAGTCCTAATTCGATCGTATGGAGAAAATAGATTTTGAACCCAATTATTATGTTAAATTTTTGATATAAATTTCAACGCGTTTATATATCGTACGATCACACGACTACTCTGAATGCTACAAAATTTGAAATCCAATAATAAAACACCAATAAGGATCTAATGGCACTAGTTTCGTTGAAATCTGAGACTGTGCCCCGGAAGGCTATTTTTAAATATTGATTTAAACGATATATTTTTAAAACTGGACAAAACACTTTCAAATTAAAATTTAAAACTTCAATTATCTCCAGTGTTATAAATATAATTTTTCTAAGCGTTTGAAATATTTTTAACCAGCTTAAAAACCAAGATTCACTATTTTAACCATTTCCAATTATTAAATTCAATAATTTAATTACCAAATAAACAGTGATATTTGAAATTCAAGTTAAACTAACTTTCAAATATTTAAAATCAATTAAATATTCCAATTTCAAATATTCAAAAATTTTGGGTCGTCACAACCGGGTCGGCATTGAGGAAAATGGATCGGTTCGGCATTGAATAGGTCTTCAGGTCGGCAATCATTTGGTTCCGGGTCAGCACTACGTGGACTTCGGGTTGGCACGTGGATGAAGGTCGCTTAGACATGGGGTCGGCATCCACTTGAGGGATCGACACTGGAAAGCTTTGGGTCGGCAAAAGGCAGGGGTCAACATATGAAATTTGGGATCGGCATTAGCCTTGCTCTGGCATTGGCTTCGAGATGGACTTTGGGTCGGTAATAGACAGCTTCGGGTGGCAAGGAGGAGACTTTGGGTTGGCAAAGGCAAAGTTACTCGAGGGTTTGGCATTGGCTGGACTTTGGGTCGGTAGTGGAAGTACTTCAGGTCGGTACTGGGTCAAGGGATCGGCATACAGATAGAAGAGGTCAACACATAGAGGGGTTGGCACTACTTCAGGTCAATGGTGACAATGCTTTGGGTCAACAAATTGGAAAGGGATCTACAATAGGATTTTGGGGTCGGCTATTTCCTACTTCGGGTCAGATATGAGTTTGCTTCGGGTCATCTGTGAGTCTGCTACGAGTCATCATCAAGGCAATTTGGGGTCGGCATATTACAACTTGGGGTCGGCAGTGATGAAGGATATGGGCTCGACTATGTTTTTGGTGGCCCCAAGTCAGCGAGGAAGCCCGATAACCGAAGTTTATCCTATAAATACAGTAGGAATGGGCTTCAAAAAAGGGATTCTAATTCTGCTTCTCTTCATCTTCTTCTACAAAAAGCTATCTTCCATTTTTAGTTTAAAAAATTCCGAATTGTAACTGTAATCAATTCTCTGATTATAAATAGGAAATTTCTAGAGTGGACTACGCCGGAGTTAGCCGAACCACTATAAATCTTGTCTTCTTTACCGTTTTCTTTTAAATTTTGTTATTCTTTGTATTATTTCCACCACATATACTCAATCTAAAATCTACGACTGTATATTGGTGCTTTCACTTGCAATTGGGTGTTTGTGACCATTTTTGGCGCAAACAATGGGCAAGTTTTTATACAGTGGAGAGGTATGGGCTTGGATACATGGTATGGGTTGGCATTGAAGGATCTTCATGTCAGCATGCTGGAGGCACTGGGTCAGCATTGAGGAGAATGGATCGGTTCGGCATTGAATAGGACTTTAGGTCGGCACCCATTTGGCTCCGGGTCGGCACTATGTGGACTTCGGGTCGGTACTTGGATGAAGGTCACTCAGACATGGGGTCGGCATCCACATGAGGGATCGGCAATGGAAAGCTTTGAGTTGGCAAAAGGTAGGCGTCGGCATATGAAACTTCGGATCGGCATTAGCCTTGCTTTGGCTTTGAGATGGGACTTCGGGTCGACTATGGATGGCTTCGGGTGGTAAAGAGGAGACATCGGTTTGGCAAAGGCAAAGTTACTTGAGGGTTCGGCATTGGCTGGACTTTGGGTCGGTAGTGAAAGGACTTCAGGTCGGTACTGGGTCAAGGGATCGGCATACAGATAATAGGGTTCGGCACATGGAGGGGTTGGCACTACTTTGGGTCAATGGTGACAATGCTTCGGGTCGGCATATTGGCAAGGGATCTGTAATAGGATTTTAGGGTCGGATATTTTCTACTTCGGGTCAGATATGAGTTTGCTTCGAGTCATCTGTGAGTCTGCCTTAAGTCGTCGTCAAGGAAATTGGGGATCGGCATATTATCAACTTGGGGTCGGCAGTGATGAAGGATATGGGCTCGACTATGTTTTTGGTAGGCCTATGTCAGTGAGAAGCCCGACAACCGGAGTTTTACCTATAAATATAGTAGGTAGCGGCTTCAAGAAAGGGATTCTGGTTCTGCTTCTCACCATCTTCTTCTACAAAAATCTATCTGCCATTTTTAGTTTCAAAAATTCTGAATTGTAACTGTAATCAATTCTCTGATAATAAAAAGGAAATTTCCGGAGTGGACGTAGGCCGGAGTTAGCCGAAACATTATAATCTTGTCTTCTTTACTGCTTTCTTTTTAATTTTTTTTATTCTTCATATTATTTCCACTACATATACTTAATCTGAAATCTACGACTGGATATTGGTGCTTTCACTTGTAATTGGGTGTTTGTGACCATTTTTGGCGCAAACAATGGGCAAGTTTTTATACAGTGGAGAGGTATGGGCTTGCATACGAGGTACGGGTACAGGTATGATTGAGTATAGGCAAACATGGATGAACTTATTAATATTATATATATATATATATTATTTTAAATTTTAAATTATTTAACAAACATACCCAAAAGTCTCGAACTCCAAATGAAGTGCGCCGGCTAATGTTCTATTTGTTATTCCCCTATTCAGAACATAATGGTACTAGTCTTGAGGCCTAATATTATCATATGTAGAAGATAGCTTTCAAACTAAATTTTTTTATTAAATTTCCGACATTAATTTTTACGCGTTTTAATCCTACACGAACAAACGATACATCCAGTCGCCATGAAATTCGACGGCACGTTATAATTCATTATTATGGATTCAATGACACCATTTTGTCGAAATCTAAGACAGTGCCCTGGAAGACTATTTTTTTGTACATTAATTAAGACAATTATTATAGAAACCAAACTCATTACTTTTAAATCTAAATCAAAAGTTTACTATCTTTATTCTTATTAAATAGAATTTTAAATAAGCTTTGAAATCATTTTTATCTAAATTAAAATCCATGTTTAAACAATTTCAACTATGAAATTCAACCATTTAATTATCAAATAAATCGCTATATTTGAAATTCAAGTTATTTAACTTATAAAAATAACTTTTCATTATTTAAAATTAGTTAAATATTACATATTCAAATGACTAAAGTAGCTACTCTAGGTTAGGGGATAGGTCCAGGGGAGAAGTTATAGACACCTTTCCATACTTTGTATCTGGAGTACAACACTTAATTTCTTCTACAGTCTTGGGCTTTGGGGGTATTCATCACGCGCTTTTTAGACCTGAGACTCTTGAGGAATCCTTTCCATTCTTTAGTTGTGTATGGAAAGAAAGAAATAAAATGATGACAATTCTGGGTATTCACTTAATTTTATTAGGTATAGGTTCTTTTCTTTTAGTATTCAAGGCTCTTTATTTTGGCAATTCTACATCTTGGAACCAAGATAATTTTGGGGCGGGTTTGTGATAATGTATCCAACCGGCAAAAAGCATTAACAATGCAAAAACCAATGCACCAATTACAGTACAATAGAGTTGTAATTCACTGGTTATTCCAGATGCTCATCAAATCTGAAATAAACCAGAGGTTATTTGTATTCCTCGGAAACGAACGCCCACATCGCCATTTAATATTTCTTGACCTAGTATTGGCCAGGTCGTTACAAGCTTGCTACACTAAACATAGTCAAATTCCTAATATAGGTATATCATTTATCAAAGTGATTTTTAATTTAGGTGGGAATTTGATTCCAATAAAACACTTCCAAATAATTACCTATATTCTCATACAAGTAATAGTTCACCGACTATAATTGACTATTCGTGCATGTATACATCATGCAACTATCCAATTTTAGATTCATTTTAACATTTCAATGTATCGTACAAGTAGATTAATGCTTTATTTTATACAGAATAAACTTTTCAATACTCCTTGCCGTAACCACACTACGGGAGAGACTGCAAGATTTTAGTGTTAACGTTGGGTGGTTTTCTAAATTCAAAGTAATGATTTCTATATAATTTTTTTAAGTTGTTATTGAAATTTTGTAAGCAACCATGCATCCAACATCCAACCAATCATTCGTATACAACAACAAGCTAGTAACGTGCTCGAGAACATGTAAATCCACTTCGCTATGCAAATCCGATCACTAAGGGATCTAGGCACAACAATTCAATCCTAAACCTCTAAAGGTCTAATTTACACAATTTATAAAAATAACTTATATAGTGATATAAAATCTTATAAATATGTCTTTATGGTTATTCCTTAATGGTCATCTATATTCCTATCGCGATTGGAAATAAATTCTAAATCTCTATCAACCACCCTAAGGGGTTGGACTCTAAGTATGTCTAGGCCAAGATTTATGCCTCGAATAATATATATTATTCCGAACCCTATTATGACACCAAGCTATAACGCCCTACCTCTATACCCATACTATCAAAGGATATTACAATGTAATATTGTCTGCTGGTATGGAAAATAAGGCTGGTTAGGAGCGACCATACATGAAAATTACTTTGGGTGAATATCAACGCGTCGATTGATGTGTATATTTTTTCACCTGAATCAATTTAACGTATACGATCTAGGCATAAAGCAGTATCAAGCTGGCCTATTAAATTTAGAATAATATATAATATCATAGAATCATAGAGTATAGTGGAACACATATATTCCATAAGTACAAGTGAGTATATTTATACAAATGCATAGTCAGTCTACAGAAGGTGGTCACACTAGATCAATATAATATACATGATAGAGTATTAGTCTAATCCCAGTAGAATATACATGTCATAAATGACTAACTCAAGAAAAGAATGTATATAACCCAAAGTCTAACAAAAGCAATAGTTTTCATATATACAACTGTCTCCATGCTAAGCCAACCTTTAAAGTCAACGGGTTATAGTACCTGAAATATCTCGGTTTGACCCGAGTGTTATAAAAATAATAAACGGGTTAGTCTAGTTCTAATCCAAATTAGTGAGATGGTTAATAACAAGATATGTGAATTACATGCAATATGATCAAATTTTCAATTAATTGCATTACATCAAATATAGTGAAATGGCAAAACCAAAATGGTACATTCACAATCTGAAAATAAGCCATAAATAAAGAAAATGGCATTATCAACAAAAAAATCACCATGTCATAAAACTCAAATTCTGCCTTTCATAGGCAAATACTGAAACATGGTGATTCACATATTATTAATAAAAACACAAAGTTTTAATAAATAAGACATTTATGGCGCCAAACAAGCAATGAGCCGTAGGCTATGCCTATCAAGAGATGAGTATGAAGGCTATGTCTAACAAGAGAGGAACACAAAGGTTATGCCTATCAAGGGACGAACCCGAAGACTATGCCTATCAAGAGACGAGCATGAAGGATACACCTAATAAGAGACAAATGCGAAGGTTACATCTATCAAGAGACAAGCCCAAATACTATGCCTATAGCACAAAGGCTATGCCTATCAAGAGACGAAACCAAAGGTTATGGCTATTAAGAAAGTTTAACATACTCACAATTAGTAATCAAATGGGTTTCGCCGAATATGCCATACCACTTGGCAAAACTTAAATATTTACTAAAAGATTGTAAATCACACTTTAAGAAAAGTATTCAATCAAACAAGTATAGGAATTAACCGATAAAGTAGCACAAATGTTCCATATCATTACTAAATCATTTAATTAAATCATACTTTAAGAAAAGTATTCAATCAAACAAGTATAGGAATTAACCGATAAAGTAGCGCAAATGTTCCATATCATTACTAAATCATTTAATTATATTTCTTATTGAGTGAAGTAGTTGTTTTATATTAGAAAATACTTTATTGGAAATCATTTCAAATATTGGTCTAATGACCATAAAATTAATAAATTGAAAATAAGTTTTATTCTATAATTTGAAATCTCAATTTGAAATTAGTTTTAAAACTATATGCTTACTTTACAAAGTCAATTTCGAAAACCATTCTTTTATCTGTAATTATTCTCAAAATGCTCCTATATAAACACTTCGAAAATCAAGTGTGTATATATAGTATGTATATAAATGACCTATAGGATGAAGTCTCCATGGTATTAAAAGATAACAGAATGAAAATCCATAAATCTGAAAATAGGCAGTCGAACTAATGCAAAACAAAACTTAAAACGCATTAACAAAGGCAACACAATGGCAACAGAAAAATGCAAATAGAGCAACACAAGAGGAAGAAGGCACTGCATGGAGCACACGATACAGGCCTGTGACCGATTGACCGTTCATTGAGCATCGATTGACCGGTGCTGATGCCTGTAGCGCGTGTGTCTAGGGAGTCGTCCGATCTACCCAATTTTGCCTTTCGGTGATCGGAGTTTGCAACTTCGAACCAATATTTTCAATGCATACACTTCATAAACTAGTTTATAACAACAATAATAGAAAAGAGATGGAGATTTAGGGTTACAGCAAGAAATTTTTGGAGCATTTCCTGATAGAGTTTCAGAGCAAAGTTTGTAGTAAAACAAATAATCAAATATCAACCAAAAGTTCACCAACAATTAAACCATCAACATGAAATTGAATTAAAACTAGTTTGAGAAGATTACTCACCTTTGTACTCCAATCTACCAGCTAAACTCTTAATTTAACCTCAATCCTTCAACCAGCAAACTCTAGACACCAAATTGCTTTCCAATTCCCTTCTTCTTCCTAGCAATCCTTTCTCTTTGCAAATGCAACCCTTCATTGATCATTCCTTTGCTGTCCAGAACTAAGGCCCACCCAAAACTAACCGAAACTTTAACTTTATAGGTCCATAATTATAACCAGCCGTAATTTTCAATGATTTGAATTTTTTGGTTTAATATGATTGTGTAATTAAATAATGAAAGAAATGAAATTTGAGAATCATATTAATGAAATAATAAGTAGAATGCAAGGTAAACAATGCTAATTAAAGTTAATAATTAATGCATTGAATGAAATGCCAATTAATGAGAATAAATTTAAATGTATACTTGACTATAAATTGAACATAAGTGAATAAATGAAATATTGGATTTACTAAGAAAAAAATAAATAGTTAATGGAAGTTGAATAAAATTAGTAATATGAAAATAAATGGTAATATTGACTTGTAAGAAATAAAAGATTATTAAGGGGACTAAAGGTTAACTATGGCAAACTATTGTATGTTACCTATCTATGTAGCCTGTTAATTTAAATTGGAAATAAATTTCAATAAATGTAATCAAATATTATGTTAATGTAAATTAAGTTAATATTTGGAAGTAATGTAAATTTTATTCATAATATGATAATTGGTTAAATAAAAGGAATGGAAATCGGGATTTATTAATTTATTTGAATTTAAAAGATAGTAATTGGATTTATTGCAAATAAATGGAATTAAATATTTAAATATTATGAAAATGGAAAATTAAGATGAAATTAGGAAACGCTAATGTGCTAAGAGATAAACCAATGTTAGCTGTACCCTTATTGTAATGAAAGACTTAAATAACAAGGTTTAAACTTTAATAAATGGATTTTGAATTTTGAATTTATAATTTTTAAATTTAATGAAATTGAAATTTAACACTGAAATTGATGGATTAGTCAACTTTAATGTGACGTCTAAATTTGTTTAAATTATTGAAATTATTTAAGAAATCAGAAATGATAAAGATAGCTAATTATAGAATTGGAATTGAAAATTTGATTTAATTAATTTAATATTAATTTATTGATTTATTGGAAAATAACCATTTTGTCCACTGACTCGGATTTCGACGAAACTAGTTTCATCGGATCCGTAACAGTGAATTATTGTAGGATTTCATGTTTCGTAGTGATCGGACTTGTTGTTTGATCGTACGGGCTCGGAACGCCTAGAAATCAATGAAACTGAATCAATTGAAATCAATTTGAAATAACTTAATTTTAGCATAACTTCTTCATATGATGGAATTAGGACTTGGAACTTGTTCCATCGAGTTTAAAATATTTAAAAACATCTATTCTGATATATGGGTTGAACCATTTTCGTTCCAGAGGCAGAATAGGCTTTTCGAGCCATCTATCATTCAACTTTCAATCCAAATCAATCCGGTCCATTCTATTTTCAGCTTTGCCTATATATACCTCATTATAAACCCTAGTCACTCCTTATTCTCATTTGTCTGTACGTACAATTTCATTTGCTCCTCCTCCTTCCAATGGCAGACAAAATCTAATCCCCAATTCAATTTCACATCAAAACTCCAAATCAAAATTTTAAATTCCTCAAAACCCTAACTAATTATATACCATCTTGAAGCTCTCAAAGAGTGCATCTCAATTCTATGGTTCGTTTTTCAATTCAATACAACGTTTGTCTATAAATCGAGAATGAACCGTGGCCTTTCATATTGGATTTTTGACGATCTAAAGGTGGATCGTCGACCGTTGGTCGATCAGGGAGTGGCGTTAGGAAGAGGATGGAGAGTAGACCGTGTGGTGACGTTCATTTGTCATAGATGGCCCTATAGTCGTTGGAATTTTTGGTTGTGCGTCGCGAATGAGGGACGGTGGCCAGGCCACATGATGCAACCGGAATTGGCGTGGCTAGGTCGGTGAGGTCGGCTGTGGTCGAGATGAGGGTTAGTGATGTTGGATCGGGTTAGAGATGATCATGGTGGTGCTATTATCAAGACGTAAGCGGTGGCAGGTTCGAGATATCGCGTGTGTTAAATTTGATGAGGCAACGCTAGGGTTTCGACCGCTATTAGTACGTGACGTGGCAAAATTCTATTCGACTTCTATTTTATTTTATTTAAAATTTAACTCGAATGTTTTAACTATCATATCTTTTATATACGAGGTCCAATTCATGCATGGTTTTCTCTGCTAGGATCGTATCGAAATTCCGGACATTTTGACGCTGGTTTGGATGAATTCTGAAACAAATTGAATTTTGGTTTTAAATTGGATTTAAATTCAATTTAAATTCAAAAGGTGAGTGTAACGACCCAGAATTTCTGTCAATTAAAATTTGTATATTTAATTGATTAACAAATATTAATAAGTGAAATTTATAAGTCGAATATATTTTATTTCGAATAATTGGATTTAATTGAATAATTAAATCGATAATTTAATAGTTGAAATTACGTAAATAATTGAAAATCGAGTTTAATATGATTGAAATTGATTTGTAAAATTTTATTTTATCATATTGGAGTTAGAACGATATTTTAGAACTTTTAAAATCGAATTAAAAGTTTATTTGTGAAAATTGAATATTTTAATATTTAATCGACTAGTGAAATTAGCCATTTTTCGAACTGTCTTAGAATTGGACGAAACTAGTTCCATTGGATCCGTAATAGTTTGTTATTATCGGATTTCAATTTTCGTAGCAATTGGAGTTTTCTTTTGACCGTGGCAGCTCGAAACGCGTCGAAATTGTTTTAATATTAATTTGGCGAGTTAAAATAGCTATTTTTCAAACAGTCTCGGATTTCGACGTAACTAGTTTCATCGGATTCGTAATGTGATATTATTGTATGGCTTCAATTTCGTGTCAATCGGATTTACCGTTTGTCCGGTGCAAACTAAAACGCCTAGAAATTCGATTTACCGATTTAATTTTAAATCGAACGTTTATTGCAATAACTCGTACAGATGATCGAATTAGCTCCCGAAACACATTCTATTGTGTTCGGAACGCGGGGTAAACTTTAGAAACGCCAACCGGCACGCTTCGTTTGGAGTTCGGAAAATCCGGGATGAATAGTGTTCGTCGTTTTTTCTATAGAAGGCCTTGGATTATTCTCATTTGCAAAAGAAACAAGCCCTAACCCTAATTCAAAGCCAGCCGCCACCATTTATCTCGAAGGGCCGAAAATCAATCTTCTTCTTCCCCTAAAATCTTCAAATCCATACACTAATTCAAGAAACTTCCAACATGAAAAACGTAGAGCTCTCCAAGATCTTGCTATTCAACGGTTGAGATTGAGATTGGAGCTGTGGATCGTCGGGAATATGGCTTTGAATAGCCGAGTTTCTTGCACAAATTTCGAGACAAGGGTAGAGCCGAGCCTTATGTGGCTCTGGCCGAAGGTAGAGCTCGCAGAGGGCTTCAGCATGGTGGTGGAGTGATGAAGTTTCGTGCGTCATGGAGGCCGTGGTGATAAACCCTAAATCGTGAGCTATGGGTTAGATGTGCGTGCGTTTTTTTCTGGAGGAGGAAGATGGTTGCGTTCTACGGCCTGATGCAAAGGAGTGAAATCATGTGGCCATGATTTTGTTTAGGTTTTAAACTAAAATAAAATTTGTAATTTGATTTTATTAAATTCGTCAAACTTTAAAATGCGATATCTTTTTCGTACGAGGTCGAAAACACACGAAACAAGTTGCGTTGGGTTCGTATGGACGAGCACTACGCTATGGAATTGGATTGGAGTCGTTTGGAACTAGCGAAAATTTTGGGTAAAATTAAACGTCCGTTTAATTTTATTCGAAATAAAAGCTGAAACGAAATTGAAATCAAGGTGAGAACTTCTCACTCAATCGAATCGGTTTCGATTTTAATTTTAAATAGTTAGATTTAAAATTCTTGAATGCATGTTTGAATGATGATTGTTATCTATTGATTGTTAAAATAGAAATTATACGTCGTTTGTAAACGGAGGTTATTTATTAAAAACGTATACCGCGAATATTTCACAGTACAGTGAAATTGGTATTATTTATGTACTTGGAGTTGATTTCCCGCATTATATAGCGGATGAGACCCTATTGCGCCATCTATTAAGCGGATAATATTTTTTTAAATCCTATATACCGCGATAATTCCGTACTGGAACGGAATTGGTATTGTGCTAATGTTTGCGGATGCAGGAAAACAGGTTGGAGGGATCCAACTGGATTCCTCAACAATATTTATTTGATTATGGATATTTTGATATTCGTTGATTATCATATGCAGATATATGATGTCGTTGTTGTCGTGATTGACTATTTGGTGTGTAGCATCATTGGGCCAATTTTGGAATTTTAAAGTGATTTTTGAATGTATACGTTTTATAAAATATTTTTGGAATTGATTCATTTTAAATAAATAAATGTTATAATTTTAATGTTATAAAATTATGATTTTTGAGAAATATAGTTAAAAGTTAATTTTTGAAAATATGGGGTAAATAATTTAATAAAATAGTTTAAATCGGGATTTTTGAATTTATTATAAAAAGTTAAAATATATGATTTATGAAATTTGATTATTTTATAAAGCAAAGAAAATGGTGAAATTATAAAGGAGTTTTAGAGACGTTTTTGAAATAATAATATAAATTGATTTATATAAAAGATTTATAAATTGATATTTATAAATTAAAAATATTTGAATTATAAAACGAGTTTTTATAAGTGTTAGAATGAATTGTAAATGAATTTCATAAATGAATGAAATTTATAGAATTATAAACGGCGAAGTTATAAATGGATTTTATAAGCAGTAGATTTATAAAATTCGTAAAGTTATTAAAAGAGTAATTTTGGGTAAATAAATGAATCTTATAAGTTATAAGATTTATAATTTAGGAAGTTTAAAAGAACGATTTTGTAAACAAATAAATTGTAAGTATTTAACTTATAATATGAACCTTTAGTATATAATTGAGTTATAAATTGAAATAGCTTAATAAAGGAGATTTATAAAAGGAAGTTGTTATAAAATAAATAGAAATGGAAATTATAAACATTGTTTTATAAATCCGCAATGACTTATTTTGATAAGTAAAATTGTTATAACTTACTAATGGATTTATATTCACGTTTTGGACAGTGAATAATCCTTTAAAATAAAATGTATAGAAATGATGAAATTGGTTAACGAAGTATATTCACGTTTTTGAATAGTGAATAATATGTTAAAGAAATTGTTTTGGATGAGATGTTTTAAATATAATTAAAACGATCTAACGATGTTTTTAAAATGTGTTGAGATTTGAAACCATAGATTTCAACATTCATTGTTGAAATAGACGTTTTCGAGAAATAGAAGGAAATGGTGGACTATAACACTGTTGTTATAGTAAATGATTTCCGAAAGAAAATGTTTTGTATAGTATTGGGATTTATATATCTATTTTAATTTCGAATCCCTATACTAGTGATTTTGGGTTGTCGTAACGATGTTTTACGTAACATTCGTTTTGGCCCAAATAAATATGTTTAAGAGAATGATTTCCTTAAAGAATGAAATATATAGTTAATCTCGATTTAAGTATATTGAATATTTTCCAAGTGTTGAAAATAAATAGATTTGTGAATTACTTATAAATGAATAAGTATGAAAATGTTTTTCCAATGTGAAATGAAACGTTTTGAAGAATTTATCTTTTTGAAGATAAATTGAAAATGAATAATTAAAATCGTATATTCATAAATATTTTGAAATATAAATTCACTATGGAATTTATAAAAGAAAGGGAAATTGTTTAAAAATAAACGTTGATTTATTTTTGAAGTGTGAAAAATATATATCTTATAAAGATATTTTTGGAAAATAAATAATTTGGAAAATTATTTGGAATCTGGTGATGTTGTGCATATCCATTGATAGTTCAATATCCGACTATCAATATTTACCTTTGAATAGGTATTTGTTGTGATTTGCTTGAAATTGAATGCCACACTTACTTTTAAACAAGCGCTCACTATTCGGGTTAGCCGGGAAAGGACCTCAGGGTCGTATAACCCATTCCGAGTATGTGTTACGTCGTTATGAATTGCATTTGATGACCAGTGTTGAAGACCGGATATTTTCAAAAGCGAAAGGACAACTCGTCGAATGTCTTTGCATCGAATGGTCCCCGGTATAGAGACTCCATATGTGATGAGAAGTCCGGACGTGACTAGTGAATATCCGGATTGCAAGGACTTCTTTGTAAGTGCCTTCGGTTCTGTTCGATCCCGGAACAGACTTGTATGGATAGTATGTCTGACATTACAAATTGAGATATAAAACTGATTTCTTTCAAATATATTTCTGTTGGTGGCTTAGAATTTATTCTTTTAGCTTAACACCCTTCTCTGAGACGTACGAGCTCAGAGGTTATGTAGTTGATGGTTATCAGCAATATATTCCCAATTTGGTAATGTGACATGCTGAGTGTTGCTGTGAAATGATCATTGTTTGATCATTTGTGATTTGATCATTTGTTTGATCATTTATCTTTGTGATCATTACTTTGATCATTTGTTGACCCAAAGCATGGCTTTGTACCAAAGCGTGGCTTTGTGGATGAGACTTCGTCGGACCTCACACCCCGAAAATGGTCAAAACATGAAAGGACGTGGCAAGGTTAATAGGGGTAGCGCCCTTTAGTGTATGTCATTCCTTCTGGATAGAGATGGTATCATGGTATGGAGCCTAGATACTTAACCTTTGTTGTATTGAAAACTTATTACTTTATGCTTGTTGGAAATCGAGGATCCTCGGATGTAGATCGGTTACGATCGGGGGATGGCATATTTGTGTCAGTAGTTACCCAGTTAGGGGTAACCCGGCCTTGTGTTGGCAGAGATCCGGTTTGGTTCTCGGGACGTCATTCCAGAGGCGTTTCCATGTGGCAATGGGAAGTTCCTTGGCCTGACCATTTGTTGGAAATCCAAAGAAACAATACGATCTTGTACGGTTTTAGTTGTATAACCTGCCATGGAATGTGGCGGTAACCTGCTATTGAACATGGTAGCTATAGTAGGCATAAGTGCAGAATGCCTATGCTGGCTAAGATTTATATCTTTACTTTCGAACTGATTTTTTCTACACTATGCACTAGTAATAATATCAAATGTTTCTTTTTAATGCGTATCAAGCATCTTTGACTATCATAAGCAGAAATCTCCTCCGATTCTGCGTTTGCATTGTGTGTGTGTGCGGGAGGCCTTATGGTAGTCTCATTTTTAAAAGCATTGCGAATCTATTTTAAAATTATCTTATTCTTTGTTTTAAAGATAAACTGTTTTGAGTTCTCACACCAGTCACATGACTGACTCGGAGTTTATTGTTTTCCTTCCTAAACTCTGGGTGCCCACCAATTTCCACACGGGCAATCAAGAGTTAAGGTTTATCAGGATATTCTGGAATTCAGGAGTTGCTGGAGGCAAAATGGATGGCATGGCGTATTCACTAGTATATAGTATTTCTTTTCCGTTGTTTATTGTTGTTTGTTGTTGTACACTCTGATGATGTAATGTAATGTAATGTAATGTAATAACTGATATAGTTCTTTGTTTAAAGATTATTCATTTATCTATTATATGTTGTTCCGCTGCAATTGTGAGATTCTGATGTTGCTCTGTTGTTGTTTCTGTTCTATTCTATCTTTTCTCTCTTCTTCTACATCTTTTTTCTTTTTAAAACCCTAAGTGTTCGGTTTTCCGACATTCGAGTGCTCGGCAGTTGATACAGTGGACGTATTGATGTCGATTTTCGGAAGTCAAAGAATCGGGTCCTTACAACGTGGTATCAAAGCATTAACTAAGCGACAACCATGGCTCTGTTGGGTATTACTAGTTAGAGATAGAGTCAGTAGTACTCTAGAATGAGTTTGAGTGTAATAATAGCTATGAGTGCGTATTTGTTAGTGAATATAAAATTGTTTTATATTGTGATGATTGCTTTGTTGAGTGGTATATGGATTCTGGTTAATACGAGTAATTAACGTTGTTGATAGGGATCTCTAAACACTTGTACAGAACAATTCGACACGATATTGTTTAAATTGGGTGAATGAAATAATTTTACCTTGAGTATATTTTATATATAAAGGGATACTTTTTCAGAATTATTAAAGTGTATATAAGTTGATTGTTTGGTTGTTGAAATTGTAAGAATATATATATAAGTTGATTAAAAGATGTTTGAATAATCTAAATAAAAGAATAATTGTATAAGTAAAAAGAATTATAAGAATTGAATTATAATTAATGTGATTTACAATTGTGAAATAAACTTATATATATAAGAAGTGAAACTATATGAATATATTTATGAATATGAGTTGTAAATAAAAATGAGTTTGAATAAGTGATGAAATTTGACTTTGGTAAAGGTTAAATAAATTTTACTTTAGAATTAGAATCTGAATTGATTTATAAGTGGGAATTTAAGTTAAGTAAAAACAAATGATGTTTAAATGGAATATAACTTCAGACATGTTGAATGAAGTTGATTTTGGTATCAAAGTAAATTAATAAAGTGAAGTGATAAACGTGAACTTGAGTTATATAATGAAATTCAACTTTTGTGGTTTAATGTATTAGCAATTGAATTAATTAATGGATTGAATCTTAATCAATTTAATGTAAATAATTGATATGAAATAATGAATGTAAGTGTAATTCATTAAAATCTAATGCTATTGGAAAAAAAAGTTGAATAATTGAATGAAAATCAATTTAATTAAACCAATTGAAAGTAAAGGTGTTAAACCAAATAGAATGAATATTAGCAAATCCAATGTTAATGAATCAAATGTGCTTAAATTGAAAACCCAATTCATTAAATATTAATGAGAATATGAATGAATATTTATTGGTTATGGATGTTAGTTGAATGATAGTTGGTTGATGGTTGAATATATTGCTTTTACTGCATTTGCTATGTTGGCATATATAGTTATTATGTTGATATATGTTGTATATCGATACTATTGTCTATATACATGTTTCTCATCTGTTTGTTGAGTGTTTAGTAGGTGCGGATCGCGTTTGCTTCGCATTTGGAGCTCGCTTTCGTGCTATATTAGCCGTATATGCTCGCTAATAAAATATAAGGTACATATCTCGGATTAAATATTGTACTTTTACACTTTTTTTCCCGCGGGATGCCTCATCACTTGATGAGATGTATATTTGTGATATATATACTGTCATTTTTTTCGGATCGAGCCGCGCAAAGGAGACTCTGGCGAATTTTTCCGAAAATTTAAGGAGTTGAAAACTATAAGTTTGATTTGGAATTGGAAGTTAAACAATGGTAGTTGTTTTTGAAAAGATAACTAAGTATGATTTGAAAACTTAGTAAAGATTTTGTAAGAAGTTTAACTATGGATTTTGGGAAAATTAATAGATTCTGTAACTTTTCTTACTTGGTAATTTCGAGGACGAAATTCTTTTAAGGAGGGAAGATTGTAACGACCCAGAATTTCTATCAATTAAAATTCGTATATTTAATTGATTAACAAATATTAATAAGTTAAGTCGAATAAATTTTATTTCGAATAATTGGATTTAATTGGATAATTAAATCGATAATTTAATAGTTGAAATTACGTAAACAATTGAAAATCGAGTTTAATATGATTGAAATTGATTTGTAAATTTTATTTTATCATATTGGAGTTAGAACGATATTTTAGAACTTTTAAAATCGAATTAAAAGTTTATTTGTGAAAATTGAATATTTTAATATTTAATCGACTAGAGAAATTAGCCATTTTTCGAACAGTCTCAGAATTGGACGAAACTAGTTCCATTGGATCCGTAATAGTTTGTTATTATCGGATTTCAATTATCGTAGCAATTGGAGTTTTCGTTTGACCGTGGCAGCTCAAAACGCATCGAAATTGTTTTAATATTAATTTGGCGAGTTAAAATAGCTATTTTTCAAACAGTCTCGGATTTCGACGAAACAGGTTTCATCGGATCCGTAATGTGATATTATTGTATGGTTTCAAATTTCGTGTCAATCGGATTTACCGTTTGTCCTGTGCAAACTAAAACGCCTAGAAATTCGATTTGCCGATTTAATTTTAAATCGAACGTTTATTGCCATAACTCGCACAGATGATTGAATTAGCTCCCGAAACACGTTCCATTATTTTCGGAACGTGGGGTAAACTTTAGAAACGCCAACCGGCATGCTTCGTTTGGAGTTCGGAAAATCCGGGATGAATAGTGTTCGTCGTTTTTTCTATAAAAGGCCTTGGATTATTCTCATTTGCAGAAGAAACAAGCCCTAACCCTAATTCAAAGCCGGCCGCCACCATTCATCTCGAACGGAAGAAAATCAATCTTCTTCTTCCCCTAAATCTTCAAATCCATACACTAATTCATGAAACTTCCAACATGAAAAACGTAGAGCACTCCAAGATCTTGCTATTCAACGGTTGAGATCGAGATTGGAGCTGTGGATCGTCGTGAATATGGCTTTGAACAGCCGAGTTTCGTGCACAAATTTCGAGACAAGGGTAGAGCCGAGCCTTATGTACCTCTGGCCAAAGGTAGAGCTCGCGAAGGGCTTCAGCGTGGTGGTGGAGTGATGAAGTTTCGTGCGTCGTGGAGGCCGTGGTGATAAACCCTAAATCGTGAGCTATGGGTTAGATGTGCGTGCGTTTTTTTTCTAGAGGAGGAAGATGGTTGCGTTCTAAGGCCTGATGCAAAGGAGTGAAATCATGCGGCCATGATTTCGTTTAGGTTTTAAATTAAAATAAAATTTGTAATTTGATTTTATTAAATTCGTCAAACTTTAAAATGCGATATCTTTTTCATACAAGGTCGAAAACGCACGAAACAAGTTGCGTTGGGTTCGTATGGACGAACACTACGCTATGGAATTGGATTGGATTCGTTTGGAGCTAGCAAAAATTTTGGGTAAAATTAAACGTCCGTTTAATTTTATTCGAAATAAAAGCTGAAAACGATATTGAAATCAAGGTGAGAACTTCTCACACAATCGAATCGGTTTCAATTTTAATTTTAAATAGTTAGATTTAAAATTCTTGAATGTATGTTTGAATGATGATTGTTATCTATTGATTGTTAAAATAGACATTATACGCCGTTAGTAAACGGAGGTTATTTATTAAAAACATATACCGCGAATATTTCACAGTACAGTGAAATTGGTATTATTTATGTACTTGGAGTTGATTTCCCGCATTATATAGCGGATGAGACCCTATTGCGCCATCTATTAAGCGGATAATATTTTTTTAAATCCTATATACCGCGATAATTCCGTACTGGAACGGAATTGGTATTGTGCTAATGTTTGTGGATGCAGGAAAACAGGTTGGAGGGATCCAACTGGATTCCTCAACAATATTTATTTGATTATGGATATTTTGATATTCGTTGATTATCATATACAGATATATGATATCGTTGTTGTCGTGATTGACTATTGGTGTGTAGCATCATTGGGCCAATTTTGGAATTTTAAAAGGATTTTTAAAGTGATTTTTGAAAGTATACGTTTTATAAAATGTTTTTGGAATTGATTCATTTTAAATAAATGAATGTTATAATTTAAATGTTATAAAAATTATGATTTTTGAGAAATATAGTTAAAAGTTGATTTTTGAAAATATGGGGTAAATAATTTGATAAAATAGTTTAAATCGGGATTTTTGAATTTATTATAAAAAGTTAAAATATAGGATTTATGAAATTTGATTATTTTATAAATCAAAGAAAATGGTGAAATTATAAAGGAGTTTTAAAGGCGTTTTTGAAATAATAATATAAATTGATTTATATAAAACATTTATAAATTGATATTTATAAATTAAAAATATTTGAATTATAAAACGAATTTTTATAAGTGTTAGAATGGATTGTAAATGAATTTCATAAATGAATGAAATTTATAGGGTTATAAACAGTGAAGTTATAAAAGGATTTTATAAGCAGTAGATTTATAAAATTTGCAAAGTTATTAAAAGAATGATTTTGGGTAAATAAATGAATCTTATAAGTTATAAGATTTATAATTTGGGAAGTTTAAAAGAACGATTTTGTAAACAAATAAATTGTAAGTATTTAACTTATAATATGAACCTTTAGTATATAATTGAGTTATAAATTGAAATAGCTTAATAAAGGAGATTTATAAAAGGAAGTTGTTATAAAATAAATAGAAATGGAAATTATAAACATTGTTTTATAAATCCGCAACGACTTATTTTGATAAGTAAAATTGTTATAACTTACTAATGGAGTTATATTCACGTTTTAGACAGTGAATAATCCTTTAAAATAAAATGTATAGAAATGATGAAATTGGTTAACGAAGTATATTCACGTTTTTGAATAGTGAATAATATGATAAAGAAATTATTTTGGATGAGATGTTTTAAATATAATTAAAACGATCTAACAATGTTTTTAAAATGTGTTGAGATTCGAAACCATAGATTTCAACATTCATTGTTGAAAATAGATGTTTTCGAGAAATAGAAGGAAATGGTGGACTATAACACTTTTGTTATAGTAAATGATTTCCAAAAGAAAATGTTTTGTATAGTATTGGGATTTATATATCTATTTTAATTTCGAATCCCTATACTAGTGATTTTGGGTTGTCGTAACGATGTTTTACGTAACATTCGTTTTGGCCCAAATAAATATGTTTAAGAGAATGATTTCCTTAAAGAATGAAATATATAGTTAATCTCGATTTAAGTATATTGAATATTTTCCAAGTGTTGAAAATAAATAGATTTGTGAATTACTTATAAATAAATAAGTATGGAAATGTTTTTCCAATGTGAAATGAAACGTTTTTGAGAATTTATCTTTTTGAAGATAAATTGAAAACGAATAATTGAAATAGTATATTCATAAATATTTTGAAATATAAATTCACTATGGAATTAATAAAAGAAAGGGAAATTGTTTAAAAATAAACATTGATTTATTTTTGAAGTGTGGAAAATATATATCTTGTAAAGATATTTTTGGAAAATAAATAATTTGGAAAATTATTTGGAAGCTGGTGATGTTGTGCATATCCATTGATAGTTCAATAACCGACTATCAATATTTACCTTTGAAAAGGTATTTGTTGTGATTTGCTTGAATTTGAATGCCACGCTTATTTTTAAATAAGCGCTCACTATTCGGGTTTGCCGGGAAAGGACCTCAGGGTCGTATAACCCATTCCGAATATGTGATACGTCGTTATGAATTGCATTTGAAGACCGTTGTTGAAGACCGGATATTTTCAAAAGCGAAAGGACAACTCGTCGAATGTCTTTGCATCGACTGGTCCCCGGTATAGAGACTCCATATGTGATGAGAAGTCCGGACGTGATTAGTGAATATCCGGATTGCAAGGACTTCTTTGTAAGTGCCTTCGATTCTGTTCGATCCCGGAACAGACTTGTATGGATAGTATGTCTGACATTACAAATTGAGATATAAAACTGATTTCTTTCAAATATATTTCTGTTGGTGGCAGAGAATTTATTCTTTTAGCTTAACACCCTTCTCTGAGACGTACGAGCTCAGAGGTTATGTAGTTGATAGTTATCAGCGATATATTCCAAATTTGGTAATGTGACATGCTGAATGTTGCTGTGACATGATCGTTGTTTGATCATTTGTGATATTGTAACAGCTCGCAAATTCGTACCCCTTGAGTCAACACTATTCTACAATACTCAACTCAAGTTGTACAGAAATACGAACCATTTGGGATAAATAAAAAGAGGTAGAAGAAGAAAATAGAAAACAATATCAGAATCTAACCATCGCAGCGGACTAAAATATAATAGAAAATAAATGCTCTTTACTCAAAATCAAATATATCTGTTTATATATTACATCATCAGAGTACATCGATCAACGACTCAACAACAACATACAAATGGATACACAACAACTCAATCATAGTGGAATATATATATATATATAATAAGTACGGATATACGTATCGTCCTCCAGCTCATCTCTTGAGCTCCACAGCATCACATCCTATATTCTATAATACTCGGTCTGACCCGAGCATTACAGTTAAATAACACCCAAGTCAGTCTGGAATACAAGCGTGAGAAAATCACATCCAATTGATTGTTAAAGTTTCAAAATCCTTTGAAAACAAAAGCATCTCGTAAGACCACGCCACAAATAAACATGTCGGGTTTTTACCTTACGATAGCTAAAACAATTTTTATAGAAATCTTCTGACATTATAATAGGGTCTATATACAAATACTTATAAAATAGCCAAAATTGTTATATCTATTAAATTCCAGCTACTAGCCACAAAGTGGGTAATACAAACAAAACTCGTACAAGGCTCGTAGGGAGAATGGATTTCCAACTAATGACTAGGCACTGGGGTACCACCTGTCATAGTACGGGGCCTAGATCACCGTACCGAGGATTACTCCCTTCATCCCCTGCAACACAAGGCCAGAACAATTCCTTACTGAACAGTCCCGAACAAGATAAACCCCGTGGTTGGCGCGACCAACCACCCACTAAGCCGAAATATATAAAAAGGGACATCTAGACAGGGGAAATATCTTGTCCTGCTTGGGCATGACCCACCTAACCTTGCTGCATATCCCCTGATTTTCATTCATTCCCGGTTGATGAGGCTTTAGGCTAAGCATTACCTTTAGAACATTTTCACTTAGAATGCCCATCGTCCACCTGACGATGTTTCGCAAGCATTCGTCCATACAAGTCCGTCCCGGGTTCGAACGGAACCGACGGCACTATTCCTACTACATCCATTTTGGAAATATCCTCAGGATTAGTAGCGACTAGCCCTTCACTTCACTGCTCCATCTTCAAATCCAAAATCGTTTACACGAAACGTACAAACCGGATCGAAGTGGTTTTCGAGAAATAAATCTCAATCTCGGTCTCTTCGAAACGATCAGCGCATTTGGCCAATATTGATAGTCGGTTATTTAACTATCAATTAATATTCACAAACAACCATCAACCAATAAATAATTTTCCAAATTATTTATTAACCTCAAGATATCTTCCCAAGATATGTTTCTATTTTCAATCCTTTGAAAACAGTTTCAAAACCATCATTCTTTTCAGAATCAACTTTCCCAAATATTTTATATCTCCTCTGAAATTACCAAGCACAAAACTAGATTTTAAAATAATTCAAAACACTTTATTTTGAAATATACTTTAAAATATTTAAGTTAAAATTGTTAAAAATACATACTATATAAATATTTGAAATAGTTACTTAATAAAATATAAAAAGATTTCTACTTTTAAAACAAAATACTAAGTTACTTCTTAATAATTACTGCTAGAATAGATTAAAGAAAATACTTACTTTAAACTTTAAATAATAGAAATAATAATTTTTTTTCAAAACTTGCTTTTTTTAAAAATAGCTTTACAACATTTAATTTATATTTACAATTTTACCTTTTAAAACATGTACTTGGCCATCCAGAGAAATTTCCAACTCAATCACTTAAATCAATTTCCCCGAAATTGATTTCCAATTTATTTTATTTGAAGTAAGTTTCTTTAATTACTCAATTCATTTCAAAAATTCTTTAGTTACGGACTAATTATTATTGTTGTTATTTTCCGTTTGATTTTAAACCTTTTAACTAAAATATATGAGTTTCAGTCTTTTTCCCAATTTCTTCTTTATTCCTTAAGTTAAGTCTTAAATATTAAATAAATGTTTGTTTGTATTAAATAATATCATTGAAGTTTCAAACTTCATTAACATTCTGCTTATTCGAAAATTCCTTTCCATACATAGAATTTTATTAATTAAAAAGTGATACAAATGAAAGTTATCACATTCTTTCTGCAGTTTCCAAAACTTTAAAAATTATAGGATTTGGATAAGAAACGCAAAAGTTATGCACAAAATACTAGCTCAGGTTTGCATAAAACAACAGGACAGCGAATTTGCAAGAGGTTTTTCCACATTTTAATCAGCTAATTTCAGAAAATGATACAAACAAAAGTTATAGGACTTTCCGTTAGCTTTTCGGAATGACCAAGATCGTCGAATTTGGATCAACGGTTCAAAAGTTATGACTATTTTACTAAAAACATTAAACTTAGCCTGAACTTATGCATTTGCAGGACAACGACCAACAATTTCAATTTTAGCATATAAAACATCAAAATCAGGCAAAATGAATAAAGCAGAAGTTTTAGCTTAGATCCTAAGCTTTCCGGAACATTAAAATTTTCGAATTCCGATAAGAATTGTAAAAGTTATGGACAAAACAATTCTAAGATTTGAATTTCACAACTTATGTCATTTTGTCTCGGGACAGCGATAAACAATTACAATTTTGGCCAAGATAACATCGAAATTTTGGAAAACTCAAAACATAAAAGTTTTAGAACAAAGTCTAAGCTTTCTGGAACGTCTAAATTTATCGAAATTGGTTGAGGAACGTAGAAGTTATGGTCAATTTAGTTTCAGCCTTAAGCACAGAGCTAATATTGGTTTTGCTCTCGGGATTACAGTAGAAAAGTTCAATTTTGACATAGCTAACATCCAAATTACAGAAAACACAAAACATAAAAGTTATAGCACATGAAATACGCTTTCTAGAACATCCAAGAAATCGAAATTTCATTAAGGATTGAGAAAGTTATGGTTAAATTACTAAGCTGCGTTTTTGATAGAACCGAGCCATTTTTACTTATAACTATCCTCTTCAAGAATAACATGAATACTAGAAATTAAATAGTTTTTCTCACCTTAAACTTTTGTATTTGACTTGACTCTTTTTCCTTAGCTTTCTCCAAGCTTTTTCACTTTATCTTACTTTTGTTTTTGCTTTGTGAAAGTATCCAAAAATAAGTGAACATTTCCACCCTTTATATAGAAATTTTCAAGGCTAGTTTGGTAATTTTAGTTTTGGACACTTGTCTTCTTCTCTTTGCACAAGCTTTAGAATGTTGACACATGTCTACTTAGGTGTCTTAAGATGTTTCTACACATGGACACCTAATGGGGTTGTGTGTCTACTTAGGTGTCTTAAGATGTTTCTACACATGGACACATGTCCTTCATTTTTTTATGCAAGCTTTATTTCATGACACATACCTTATTTAGTAATCATTTAAGGTGTTCTAGAAGTGTACACCTAAGTGATATATGTGTCATAATTCTATTTCATCTTAAGATAGGTGTATGGTCTATATTATGCCACTTGTCATTACCATGTCATGCCACTTATCCTATACTTATACATACTTATACCTAAATACAATAGAGATGGTGTATACAAGAAGCTTGACTAATTAAATTATTATCAATTAAATTTTTAGCGTGTTTATATATCGTACACTCACACACTAACTCTGATCAAAACAAAATTTGAAATCCGATAATAATTCAATATTACGGACCCAATGGAACTGGTTTCGTCAAATTCCGAGACCGTGCCTCGGAAGGTTATTCTTAAATTCAATTTAAACGATTAAATTTCAAAACTGACCAATTCAATGTTAGATTCCATTTTAACACTTTTATTATATTCAATGTTATCAATATAAATTTATAAGCTTTCAAATTATATGTTTAACAGGCTTAAAATCTCAGGTTTCATATTTTATCCAATTCAAATTATTTAATTCAACAATCTAATTGTCAAATAAATTATGATATTCGTAATTTAAGTTGAGAATTAACCTTTAAATACTTAAAATCAATTAAATATTCCGATTTTAAATGCTCGAAAATTTCGGGTCGTCACAGATATGATCATTTGTTTGATCATTTATCTTTGTGATCATTACTTTGATCATTTGTTGACCCAAAGCATGGTTTTGTACCAAAGCGTGGCTTTGTGGACGAGACTTCGTCAGACCTCACACCCCGGAAATGTTCAAAACAGGAAGGATGCGGCAAGGATATTAGGGGTAGCGCCCTTTAGTGTATGTCATTCCTTCTGGATAGAGGTGGTATCATGGTATGGAGCCCAGATACTTAACCTATGTTGTGCTGCAAACTTATTACTTTATGGTTGTTGGAAATCGAGGACCTCGGATATAGATCGGTTACGATCGGGGGATGGCATATTCGTGTTAGTAGTTACCCAGTTAGGGGTAACTCGGCCTTGTGTTGGCAGAGATCCGGTTTGGTTCTCGAGATGTCATTCCAGAGGCGTTTCCATGTGGTAATGGGAAGTTCCTTGGCCTGACCATTTGTTGGAAATCCAAAGAAACAATACGATCTTATACGGTTTTAGTTGTATAACCTGCCATGGAATGTGGCGGTAACCTGCTATTGAACATGGTAGCTATAGTAGGCATAAGTGCAGAATGCCTATGCTGGCTAAGATTTATATCTTTACTTTCGAACTGATTTTTTCTACACTATGCACTAGTAATAATATCAAATGTTTCTTTTTAATGCGTATCAAGCATCTTTGACTATCATAAGGAGAAATCTCCTCTGATTCTGCGTTTCCATTGTGTGTGTGCGTGCGGGAGGCCTTATGGTAGTCTCATTTTTAAAAGCATTGCGAATCTATTTTAAAATTATCTTATTCTTTGTTTTAAATATAAACTGTTTTGAGTTCTCACACCAGTCACATGACTGACTCGGAGTTTATTGTTTTCCTTCCTAAACTCTGGGTGCCCACCAATTTCCACACGGGCAGTCAAGAGTTAAGGTTTATCAGGATATTCTAGAATTCAGGAGTTGCTAGAGGCAAGATGGATGGCATGGCGTATTCACTAGTATATAGTATTTCTTTTCCGCTGTTTATTGTTGTTTGTTGTTGTACACTCTGATGATGTAATGAAATGTAATGTAATGTAATAACTGATATAGTTCTTTGTTTAAAGATTATTCATTTATCTGTTATATGTTGTTCCGCTGTGATTGTGAGATTCTGATGTTGCTCTATTGTAGTTTCTGTTCTATTCTATTTTTTCTCTCTTCTTCTACCTCTTTCTTCTTTTCAAAACCCTAAGTGTTTGGTTTTTCGACATTCGAGTGCTCGGCATTTGATACAGTGGACGTATTGATGTCGGTTTTCGGAAGTCGAAGAATCGTGTCCTTACAGTGAGTGTTTTAACCCACTCACAACTTCTAAGATTTCTTATGTTTGTTAAATTAATTTACGATGTGATTAGAAATTTATTTATGACTACTTGGCATATTTTGAATCATCATCTCAGTTAATTTGAATTTATTTGGATTAAATAGTTATTTAATTTATTATTGAATATAAACTGCAAGCAAATACCTCTTGTTTATTATCTTTTCTATATTGATGCTACGGATTGAATTGGATGATGATTGTGATAAATGTTTGATTATTGATATTGGATGTATGGATGTTGTATTTTATATTGTTATAAATTGCAAGTTTGTTATGGATTTTGATTTCATTCGGGATTGCGGTTTCAAATGATATATAACCGTAAAATATTAAATTGCGGATTGAAATGATAAATATCCGTATCACATGACCATAGGATAGAAAATTATATACAAACACCGTGGTCTATATATATAAATATTTTGAAAGGATTTCTATGGTTATGGAAAGGAATATATGGTTTTATAAAATACTGATTTGGATATTATATAAATGTTATTTTATATATTGTTAAATTCTTGATTTTAAGCTATGTATAAATTAATTTTAAAATATAAAATGAGTTTAATGATAAAGTTTGATTTTATTAAAATATAATATGGTTAAGTGTTTATTTAAATTATATTTTATATAGAGCTTATAATGACTTAAAATTTTTTTAGGTTGGAAGATAAATAAGAAATTAATTTGAAATTTAATTTATTTAAGAATTATACTCAAATAAATTTGATTTGAAACTTAATAAAATTGAGATTTTGGTTTAAAGGTATTTAAATGAATATATCAAGTTGATTTAAATTAATATATCAAGTTAAATAAATTGGAAGAATGTTCAGTTATTTGAAGTTTAAAAGTTTTACTTAAATGATATTGGATTTATTAAGTAGCATTTCAAATCTAAATAAAGTAATTGAATCTGATATATATGGAATTATCAAAATTTAGTTTGGAAATTATGGAATATTTAAAGCTTTGAAATATAAGGAATTTTGAATTGGTTTACTTGAGGATCAAATCTGTATTTGGAGTTGATATAAATGGAAATGGATTATTGAAACTGAATTAAGTTGAAATTATGAATTGAGATTTGATTTAAATTGAAATTTGGGTTCTAGGTGATTTGAATCAATGTGTGAAGTTGAGGAAATTATATTATTTATAAAGTAATGTTAAATTTAAAATTATTTTATTTTATATATACTATTTGTACCTCTAAACTGTTTAGGGAAAGTTATTGTTTCGAAGCTATGAATTTCAAAGTATTATGTTTTGAAAATGTCATATTTTCAATTGTTGGATTTTGAAAATGTTATAACTTTGAAAGTACTATGATTTTGGAAGAGAATATATTTGGAATGAAATGATATTATATTGATTTGATTTTTAAATAAAAATGATATCTTATTTGTTTTTGAAATGGAAATGATAACGTTTTGAAATGGCAATGATATTTTGGTTTTGAAGATATACTATTTTGAAATGACCGCGGTATTATTATAACATTTGGTTGTTAAATAGACCGGGATCGGAAGTTGTCATACTCTCTGCCAATTCCGAAAACCACTTTAACTACCGTATACGCGGTGGAGATTCCAGAATGAAGTAGAACGGTGGCGGCGTTCCTTTAAGGTATATACGTGGACCCGACTCCCGTGGGTTGGCATAAGGTGGCTAAAACAGGAGTGATTCTGGGCCAATGAGGTAGCTCCTCTTATCGGACACACTCCTTCGATGCAATTCTATTACTTTGTGATTGATTGGGGCCCTTTGATGTTTGGGGGTGTGGCTCGAGGTGGGCGGTAGCTGTGCGCTATGCATCACCACCAGTCCGGATAGTAATTGGTATATCTACCCTGGCATTGCCTAGTTGTGCCGTGTCACCTACTCTAGCGTGCCTTGTACGATTTTGGATTTCTCCCATAGCCCGTGGATTATTTAGCGTTGTCTCCCGATCTAGAGGTACGCTGATACTGGATGGACTATTGGGACTATTACATGTTAAGGTGGAAAATGTAAAGCCTTAACGCTATTTAAAAGTAAGTTTATTTTACTATAGACATTATTATAATAGCGTATATTACCATATAGTAAATAGTTTAACAAATCCTTAGGGAATGTGAATCCCGAGCAAAGTTAGACACTGGGTAGGAGATGTCAAATACTGTAAACATCTCTAACGCCATTCCACTTATACTATTTGCCGTTGATTTAACTTACATAAGATCTTTTAGTTTTGACTCAAGTGCTTTGTCTTTTCAATTCGCTCGGGTCAGCCTGAGCATTTCAGGGTTTGAAGACTTTACTTCTGGAGTACGAAGGCGAAGATTATATTACTATTATTCACTATAGTGTTCCACTACATCACATTGCTCCAGTGCATTGTTATTTATTATTCTTTGGTATGTTTAACTCTGATTCTGTATTGTATAAGTATATCAAATGTTTGTAGAACATCTTCATGAACTGTTTATTTGATTATTATATTTTTTCGTTCGGCTACAATATTCTAGTTTTTTTCTTTCTCTGCTTTTCTTATTCACCCCAATGGAAATCCGCTCCTTTGCATGGTTTGAGTCTGACATGTGTGGTTTATTGTCGATTTAAAACATACAAAAGGGCGGGATGTTACAATTGGTATCAGAGCTTTGGTTTTGCGATAAACCATAGCTTTGTGGGGTCTGACTCTTTATTAATAGGGTAGTAATACACTATGATGAGTTGCTGAGTGTATATATATGAGAGAGCGTATTTGTTAGTGTTATAAAAGGTTTTGATATTGTGTTAATTTGTTCCGTTTTGTATTTATAAATTTTGGTTGGTGCATAGGACGCTATAACATAAATAGGGATTTCTAAACACTTAATAGGACAGACCGACACAATATTTGTTTTGAATATAGGTGAATGAAATAATTTTTCCTATTATATTTTCTGTATATAAAGTAATAAATTTTATAAAAGTTATATTTGGTTGTAATATATTGGTTATTAGGTAGTGAAATTTATAAATATTGATTGGAAACAAGATTTAAAGAAAACAAAATCAATGAAAATTGGAAATTTTAGAACTTAAGTCCCGGGGTTTTTGAAAATATCTTTCGAATGATTTTGGAATATAATAATAATATTAGTTAATTTATTTTTTAATATAAATATTTCAATATAAATTGAAAGAATTGTTTTAAAGAAACATTGGAAAGAAATAAGTTTTGTACTCCCCTCTATGTCGCTGGGAAATAACTTCGGTGATGAGTGCACGCATCATCGACATTCATTTTCGAGTTTCAAAGTGGGAAGGCCACTGTAGTAGTTTTACTACAGATTTATTTTGAAAAACAAATATAAATTTAAAATTGTTTTAAATATAATTGAGTATATAAGTTGTAAGTATATACATTTATCTATTATTTTAAAAATGATTTGAAATAGAAACCTGGTATTTAGTTCTTAAATTTCTATGAGTTAGAAATTTTAATTAATGAAATGGAATGTGACCAATTAATAATTGGAACCTTTGAATGAAATAAGAGATTAAATGCTAGGTTATAAATGAAATAACAAGAAATTTGAAATTTATGATCTATAAGAAGCAAAGGATATGATTATTGAACATTAGATTAATTAAAAGAAATAAGACAAACTTGCATAATTTTCAATTACATTCTTAAAGGCATATATATAACTTAATTAAAAGTTGTAATGTTTAATAAGAAAATATAATAGGATACTATATAAGTAAAACTTGAAATAATGAAAGTCTTCAATGAAACTCTTCACTAAATAAGTATTGATGTTATAGAGTTATAAACTTAAGTTACAATTGAAATGTTACTATAATAAAATATGATAAAAGGTAAGTGTTGTAAGTAGATGATTATAAACTTAATTTAATGAAATTGTTATGCTTAGTAACTGAATTGAACATGAATATTACTAATAAATGAATGAAAATAAATGAAATTGAGAAATGAATGAATGTGATGCAATAAAAAAAGGAAAATTTATATGATATGAATAAATAAATAAATGAACTTATGTAAGTATAAATGCAAATAAGTGACATAAACACTGAATCAATGGATGGAAATTAAAATTTGCAAGAAATAAATGTAAATTAAAATGATAAATCATTATATGAATGAAAAGGAAATCAAACAAAAAATGTTATGAAATGAAATTAATACGAATGAACTTGATCTATTGTTTAGAATTGTTGTTTGTGTGACAGCCAGCAAATCCATACCCCTTGAATCAACACTATTCTACCTCTGTTAACTCAAGTGGCACAGAAATACGAACCATTTGGGTTTAAGAAGAAGAGATAGAAGAAGAAGAAGCTAAACAATATCAGAATCTCACAGTCGCAACGGAATAAAATATAATAGTAAATATAGATCTTTACACAAAATAAAATCTGCACCAGTTTTATACATCACATCATCAGAGTATCTCATACATCATCAATTACAAATCAGACATACCATACAATCATAGCAGTGGAATATATATATATATAATACATCTCGGACTCCAGCTCCTCTGCTGCTCCAAAGCATCATGTCCTGTACATATAATACTCGGTCTGACCCGAGCATTATAATGAAATAACACCCGAGTCAGTCTGGAATACCAGCTGATAATAATGCATCCAAATTGATTATTCAAGTTTCAAAATTTCTTTTGAAAACAAAAGCATCTCGTAAGATCACGCCACAAATAAACATGTCGGGTTTTTACCTTACGATAGCAAAAACACTTTTTATAGAAATCCTCTGATATTATAATAGGGTCTATATACAAATACTTATAAAATATCCGAAATTATTACATTTATTAAATTCTAGCTACTAGCCACAAAAGTGGGTAATACAAACAAAACTCGTACAAGGCTCGTAGGGAGAATGAATTTCCAACAATGACTAGGCACTAGGGTACCACCTGTCACAGTACGGGGCCTAGATCACCGTACCGAGGACCACTCCCGATCCCCTGCAACACAAGGCCAAACCCATCCCTTACTGGACAGTTTCGAATAAGATCACCCCGCGGTTGGGATCAGCAACCGCACCACTAAGCCGAAATAAAAGGGACATCCAGACAGGGATGACCTTACTCTCCAGTGGGGGCTACCCACGAAGCCTTGCTGCATATCCCCTGATTTTCAGTCATTCCCATTTGATGAGGCTTGAGGATAAGCGTTACCTTTTAGAACGTTTCACTTAGAATGCCCATCGCCCACCTGACGATGTTTCGCAAGCATTCATCCATACAAGTCCGTCCTGGGTTCGAACGGAACCGAAGGCACTACTCCTACTACATCCATTTTGGAAATATCCTCAGGATTAGTAGCGACTAGCCCTTGCACTTCACTCCTCCATCTTCGACTCCGAACACGTTTTTCGCACGAAACGTACAAACCGGATCGAAGTGGTTTTCGATAAATAAATCTCGATCCTGGTCTCTTCGAAACGATCAACGCATTTGTCCCTTATTGATAGTCGGTGATTTAACTATCAATTAACATTCGCAAGCATCCATCACACAATAAATAATTTTCACATTATTTATTTGCCTTTAATATCTTTACAAGATATACTCTCAAATTTCCAAAACCCATTTGAAAACAATTTCCCAAAATTCTTCCTTTACAAGGTAAATCCTTTATCATTAATTCCCATAGGGAATAACCAAGTTCAAAAACATTTAGATTAAAAACTGTTAAACCATTTTATTCTAAAATATACTTTAAAATTTGTAAATTTACTTCAAGTTATTACTCAAAAATATAATTTCAAATATGTAAAATAAAACTATTTATTAAATAAGAGATTTGTTAACTAAACTTAAAAGTAGTGGTTTAAAGAATAAATACTAGTTTTCAAATAACTTAAATCATCCATTATTTAAATAAATCCGTTTATAAAATATAATTACTAGTAAACCTCTTAAATAATCATTCTATAGCTAAATTTATTTCTTATTTTTGAAGGATAATTTCTTAGAATACTTCCTTGAAACAAATTTTACTTAACCTTTAAAACCTGATTTTATTCACGAACTCGGTTTTTCCCAGGGAAACATTTTCATTCAAACAACCCAGAGAATCTTCCGTATAGATTCTGCCCGATCTATCCCAACCCAAATTTACGTTAGTTATCGTAAATTTATTTCCAAGCTTACAAATAAACTCCCTTTGAAGTTTAAGCACTTTTCCCATTTCTGGAATTTCAATTTGTTAAAGTATATTTTTAATACGTTTTTAAATAAAACATTTCGAGATTTCTTCAATGGAAATCATACTTACAAATTTCTTAAATAAAATTCCTATAGTGTAAAATTTTATTTTAGAATATTTTTATATATATTTCAGATAGTTATATTTTAATTTCCAGCAATTTATACTTTCACAGTTATCAATTGATAAAATGTCCTCTTCGTTAATAATTCCAAATTTTACCAAATTTTTATTCTTATTTTTATCCAAACCAGATTCCAAATTTTATTCTTTTAAATTATTATTTCTCAATTTCCTTTATTTCTTTTAAAACCCAATTTATTCTACTTATAATTAGAATTCTGAGTTTATAATTTATCCAATAATACTACAGCACAATTCAATTTCAAATTTATCAATCACAGCATATAAACAGGCATCATCATCAATTATAAAAATAATTACTACATCGTGAGGAATCCAGTTGGATCCCTCCAACCTGTTTTCCCTGCATCACAAATATTAGCACAACAATATATATATATATATATCAATCCAGACTGATAACAACAGTTATATTCAACCAATCACACATATATTTAAATATTGACTATTTAAATTAGCTAGCATCCAGATGTGAGTGAGAATAACTCACCTTGTGTTTTGGCGAGCGTTCGAAAGTTAAATTAAACCGAACAACGTTCGATTTAAATCAAATTTCTACTTTCCCGGAATGATTTCCGAACTGCACTACTGCGCAGTACGCATCTCTGCGATTCCGGCGCTACAAATTTCGTTCAAATCTGATTTCATACGAAAAAGTTATTCAAATTTAAAGATTTGAATTTAAATTTAAAACAATTTATTTTATTTTATTATTAATTTACCCTAAACGAATGACAGCCGCACAAACAAAATCGAGGCCGAAGCCATCTTCATCTCCAACATGCGAACAGGAAAAATACGAACCCATGTCACCCATTTAGGTTTTGTAACCGCACCTCCTTCCCTCGACTATCCAACGATCGGGACCCACCGTTACGAAGCCCATGGCCACCTCCACGCCCACTCCAGATGCGGCGAAGCTTGGTCAACAAGGGACATCGCAAATCTTGTACGAACGGCCCACTTCATCACGCGATTTTGACCACCACGCCACACGAAAATCGATCTCCTCCGTTCAACTCGAAGAGCCCAATGGCCTCTCCACTTTTCCAGTTGAAACCTTTTGCTAAAAGCGAGCGGATGGAGAGAAAACGTGGAGGAAGTGAGGTTGATTTTTGGCCATGAAATAAAACAGAGGCGGCGACTGCTAAGAACTAGGGTTTCGGCCCAAATTATAAATATATATAAACGTTTATTAATATTATTTTAATATTAAAACCATTATAAAGCGACTTTTTCAAACGAACTCCAAATCTCACGTGCCGACAGGCGTTCCTAGGGTTTTTCCGCGTTTCGGACACAATGGAATAGGTTTCATAAGCTAATTCGGTCATACGTGCGAGTTACGAAATTAAACGATCAATTTTAAATTAAACCGATTAAAACGATTTCGACGCGTTTAGAGGTGCCACGGTCAAACGAAAACTTTGATTGCTACGAAAATTGAAATCCGATAATAACTAACTATTACGGATCCAATGGAATTGGTTTCGTCGAATTCCGAGACTATGCCTCGGAAGGCTATTTTAACTCGTCTATTAAATCGAGCGATTTTCGAAATTGTTCAAATCACTCAAAATTTCACTTTTTAAAATTTTGTTAACTCTTTTATAATTCATATAAAATTTATAATCACATTAAAAATCATTCTAACTCATTCCGGACTAATAACAGATTAATTGCTGTTTGCGCAAAAAATGGGCAAACACCTCCAATCCGTATAATTTAGTTGATTATATGTTATTTTCAAGGTTTTAGGTTACTTATGAAAATATGAAAAAAGCAGGGGCTAAACTGTAAAAGACACACAGATTTATAATGGTTCGGCCAGAACGTGCCTACGTCCACTTTATATGTTATTCTCCTTTTTCTTTCAGATTACAAGTACAAAGCTTTGAGTACAAGTATAAGAAAGTTGTTTGAAAGTTCCTTCCTTGTTTGAGCTCTCAAACTTGTCTGCCATTGTTGTACCCCTGCCCCTCTATTTATAGAGTGAGGTTGGGGGCAGGGGTCTTGGACGTATATAGCTGCTGATGGGCCTGGGCTGAAGCAATCTGGCCTGGCGCATCTGGTTCGGCCGTGCTTGGTGTGGTTGGTCCGGAGGTTCATTCGGTAGTGGGTTTGGTCCGGTAGTTTGGTGGAGGTTGGTTCTGCAGCAGGCAATGGACCGGATGGAGGTTGGTTCGGCCGTGGGGCTGGTCCGGTGTTAGGAGGGAGGTTGGTTCGGCAGCAGGCAATGGACCGGATGGAGGTTGGTTCGGCTGTGGGGCTGGTCCGGTGTTAGGAGGGAGCCGAATGAATTTTCACCCAATACACATGCCCCCCAAAGTAGGGCGTGTGTATGTGCACGCCTTTCTTTGTTTTGAGTTTGGGAGTTTTCGTCCAGTCCCCAACGCCGAATCAACTGGTCCGGCCATCGATAGCTGCTTATAAATAGGTGCCTAGCGCTTTCCTTTTCCCCTTATCAGCCGAACCACAAATTATCATTGCCGAATCAACCCTTGTCTCTGCCGAATCGAACGTGTTTAGCCGAATCAAATCCTTTTCTTTGCCGAACCAGGTGAGGACCTCCTCTGCCGAATGAACTCTTGCTTTTGATTACCGAATGGACCTTATGCCGAATGAGCTTTCGTATTGAAATATATCTTCAAATGTCGAATGAACATGAAAACTTGAATTTACGAGTGAAATCCCAAACTTGTATACACTTGCTCGCTTACATTTCTGTGCTCCTTGTTCTAATATCATGTTTTTCTTGTGCCGCAGATAAATGTCTCGCAAAGCGGAAACTCGATCAGATAGAAAGAAGTCCAAGAACAGAGAAGAGACTTCTACTGTGCCCCCAACCCAGTCAGGACCAGAGCGACATGGACCTGCCCCGAGGTCGTTAGTTGATGGGTATGGTCCCCAGGAACTTCTGGTCACCCCTCCCGATTGCTTTCCTAGCTCCCTAAAGGAGGAGCAACTTGATGTTATATCTCGTTCCTTCGGGATAGATAGAGCGCTTATGCGGTTGCCGGGGAACAGAGTGATGCCGTACAATCCCCTTGAAGGATATTTTGCATATAGTAGGTACCACTGCATGTGTGGTGCTATCCCGCCTCTCAACGCCGGGATAGTTAGCTTTATCACATATCTGAAGGTGGCTCCATTCCAGCTTCAGCCTAACTCCTACGCCATTCTGGTGAGTCTTTTCGTCATCTTTCAGAGGAGATATGGGCGTCCCCCTTCCAACCGGGAGATCCGGTATCTGTACAACTTGAGAGGCTACAAGAAGGGATCTCCATATATTAGTTTGGAAGCGGCCGTGCCCTTCAAGCCTGTTCTGGATCTGTACTCGAAGCTCGGTATTTTCAAGAAGGAATGGTTTTTTATTAGGGATGACTCTGTTTCTTTTCGCCTTTTCACTTCCGGCTGTAAGTTGAACTTCATTTATATTTTCCTTGTCCCGATCACAATGCTTCTTATATGCTTTTATTTCTTGCTAGCAACAGGTGGCTTTGCGGTTGTGGAGAATGATTCCTTGGCGCGGATGGCTGCTGAAATAAAGGTAATTTCGGGAAGGGATAGGTCGGCCTCTTACCTGATCAGGAACGCCACTCTCCTGGAGTATAACTTGATTCTGCCACATCAATCTGTGGTTAAACAGAGAGATACAACCGAGGTGAGGGCTGCTAAAGCTAGGGATGGGGCTACTGCGAAGAGTAGCAAGAAGAGACCTTTCTCGGTGCCTCCAGCCGTTGGGGGAAAGAAGCTTAAGAAGTCTGATGGACCCTCTCCCAGTACATGTCCAGATATTTCGGAGGAGGAAGGTGGAGAGGAGGAAAGAGACGAAGAGGAGAGCGGAGGAGATGGAGAAGGTGAAGGACAGGGTGGTAGTGGTGTCGGGGCTTTGTCTTCTGAGCAGGCAGGGGAGATCCAGGAGTGGACGGATGATGCCTTCCGCCAGGCTTTTGAAGGGTTGGAGGAAGGATCAGCCTCGGTGAAGAAGGCAAAGGAGTTTGACAAGGCTGGGGCTGGCGCCGATCCACTCCCTAAGAGTTCTTCAGATGAGGTGGCTCCAGCGATTCAAGGTGAACTCTTGACTTCTGCAGATTCCATTTATGATAGGGACTTAGGAATATTTTATGGTTCGCTTCCGTCCTGGACTGAGATTCAGGACTTATTGCAGTATTCTCCTTCTCCGCAGGGTTTGTATAACAGACGTGCCTTCTCATTCTTTTTAAGTTCACATATTTCTTGAATTATGGACCCTTGTATGTTCGTAACACTTGTTCTTTATTACAGGGGCAGGCGAGGTGGCCAAAACTTCAGACGTTCGACACCGCCTCGAACAATTCAAGTTGATGAGAGCTTCTACTAAGCCGAAGCCGCCAACCGGCCGTTCCGGGGATGTAGTTAGATATCGCTCTCTTCTTAGAGTCATTGAGGAAGGTATCCAGCAGAGGAAGAGGAAGCGTTCCTTGTTTGATTCACCACCTGGTCCTCAGTGTAACAGCCCGCAAATCCGTACCCCTTGAGTCAACACTATTCTACCTAAATCAACTCAAGTTGTACAGAAATACGAACCATTTGGGTTAAAGAAGAAGAGGTAGAAGAAGAGAAAACAAAATCAACATCAGAATCTAACCATCGCAGCGGAATAAAATATAATAGATAATAAATAATCTTTACTCAAAATCAAATATATATGTTTACATACATTTCATCATCAGAGTACATCAATCACAGCTCAACTCCAATATCATACAATGGATACACAACAACTCAAGCAACGGAATAATATATATATATACAAGTACGGGAGTACGTATCGTCATCCAGCTCGTCTCCTGAGCTCCACAGCATCCTATCCTGTATTCTATAATACTCGGTCTGACCCGAGCATTACAGTTAAATAATACCCGAGTCAGTTTGGATTACCAGCGTGAGAAAATCACACCCAATTGATTATTAAAGTTTCAAAAACCCTTTGAAAACAAAAGCATCTCGTAAGACCACGCCACAAATAAGCATGTCGGGTTTTTACCTTACGATAGCTAAAAAACTTTTTACTAAAGTTCTCTGATATTATAATAGTGTCTATAGAAAGTAAAATAGAATCTAGCTGAAATGCTTGCATCTCACGTTTCAGCAATAGTTGGGCACAATCAAAACCGTACGGGCGCGTAGGGAAAATGAATTCCAACTAATGGCTAGGCACTGGGGTACCACCTGTCACAGTACCTGGTCTAGATCAGCGTACCGAGGAGCCACCCTAACTCCCCCGCAACACAAGACCGGAACCATCCCTTACTGGACAGTCCCGAGCAAGATCACCCCGTGGTTGGGATCAGCAACCGCCCACTAAGCCGAAATAAAGGGACATCTAGACAGGGATGACCTCACCCTCAAGTGGGGGCTACCCACGAAGCCTTGCTGCATATCCCCTGATTTTCAGCCATTCCCATTTGATGAGGCTTGAGGCTAAGCGTTACCTTTAAGAACAATATCTCTTAGAATGCCCATCGTCCACCTGACGATGTTTCGCAAGCATTCATCCATACAAGTCCGTCCCGGGTTCGAACGGAACCGAAGGCACTATTCCTACTACATCCATTTTGGAAATATCCTCAGGATTAGTAGCGACTAGCCCTTGCACTTCACTGCTCCATCTTTGACTCCAAAAAAAATCATTTTCACGAAACGTACAAACCGGATCGAAGTGGTTTTCGAGAAATA